>JBAMBJ010002068.1:0-10010 GCA_037043495.1 Drosophila recens
AAAAAAACATAAATAAAAGTAAAAATCATTGTTATTCAAAATTAATAATGAAAAATATAATGCAGCAAAATAAAAAAAAATAATACAAACTATTCAATATAAAAAAATAAAAAGAACAATTAAAAAAATAATTATCAGTTAATAATTAAGTTGTATAGTAAAAAATTTAATCAAATTTAATTAAAGAAAACAAATTAAAAATATAAAAAAATAACTCTTAATCAAATTTAATAATAAAAATATAAATATACAAAAACTACAATACATCAAAATACAAAAAGCAAATAAAAAATAAAGTAAAATAAGAAAGAAAAAGAATCATTGCTAATCAAATTTAATAATGAAAAATAAAATAAATCAGAATTAATAAAAAAAAAATTATTAAATTAAACAAAAAATAAAAAATACAATTTAAAAATAATAATTAATTAATAATCAAATTGAATAATCAAAAATTAAACAAATAAATAAAAACAAATATTTTTAAAAAATTAGAAAAAATTTATTTTCAATTAAATTTAATAATGGAAAAAATGCATTAAAATTAAAAAATAAATAAAATTATTAAATTAAATAAAAAAAAGTACAATTAAAAGAAATAAAATTATTAAGTTAAATAAAAATAAAAAGTACAATTAAAAATAATAATATTTAGTTAATAACTAAAACTAAAAATTAATTAGACTTAAAAAAATTTTTTTTAGTCAAAATAATTGTATATCAAAATTAGAGATGGGCGCGGGCCTCATTTTTCAGGCCTGACCCGAACCTAGCCTGAAATTGCCGATGGAAAAAAGGCCCGAGTCCGCCCGATTCTTTTGTTATATAGCCCGAAATTAAAAATATAGAAAAAATATCTAAAGCAAAAATAAATTTAATGAAAATACAAAATATAAGAAATAATTAATAAATTATCAATATTTTATAAACAAAAAACATAACAAATTAAATTTTTGAGTAAGTCAAAACATCGTCAATGAAAAAATCGTCAACGAAAACATCGAATTGTCGAATATCGTGAAATATAGACTTTTTGTTCAATTCAACGATTAACCAATGTTAGCGATGTTTTTTTTTTATCTTAGTTTTTTTTTGTATTATCAGAAATTAGAAATATTTCTTACCGAGACAGAGTAATCCGAGACTCGTGAGGACTTCCCTTGGTCCTGGTCCGTGTTTAGTTAGTTTAACACTTGCCTGCAACATTGAGTTGCCGTTCAAGTTTAAATTGTTGCAATGACTATAATTGTTTGCATTATTATTATTATTGTTGTGAGTATTATGATGATGAAGATGATTGTTGTTGTTGTGGAGATGATGATGTTGTTGTTGCTGCAATTGCAATTGTTGCTGCTGTTGCAAATGTTGTTGCTGCTGCTGTTGTTGTTGATTGTTGCTGCTGCTGGCGAGCATATGTTGATTGGTGTACGTATGATGATGCAAACTGTTGCCATTGGGTGTCAGGGGCGTTAAAGGCTTAATAGGAGGCGTGGCAATATTTAGCAATGTTGTCGCTGCACGTGCTGTTGTTGCTGCTGCTGGTGTTGCTGTTGTTGCTGCAGTTGCAGTTACAGCAATTAATGATGAAATATTCAAAGGCTGCGGCGGTCGCAGGTGAATGTTGCGTGCTGTTGTTGCAACAGCAGCAGGTGTCGGTGACGTCGACGTCGATGTTGCAGCAACAACAACAACTGATGCCGCTGCAGGTGTTGCTGCCACGGGGTTGTTGCTGCTGCTGGTGGTGGTGGTTGTTGTTGCCAATACCGTTGAGGGTGGGTTGTTGTTATTGCTGCTGCTGCTGTTGTTGTTGCTACTGCTGCTGCTGCTGTTGTTGTGGTTGTTGTTGTTGCTGCTGCTGCAAGTGCGCAGCAGCTGCTGCTGCTGTTGCCCATTGACAGAAACAACAACAGTTGCTGTTGTTGCTGCACCGCTCGCATTTGACGTGTGTTTCAACATTTCCTTTCCTTTCCTTTCCTGTTCCGCCTTTTTTTATCCCCTAATTCAAATTGTGTTGTTGTGTCACCTCCTCCTCCTCTTCTTCTTACTTCTTCTTTTTCTTCTTCTTCTTCAGCTCTTCCTTTCTTCGCCTTCTTCTCCTTCTCCAACTACTCACTAAGTTTGAGGCGCCTTAAATAGTTCACATAATGAAAGATCCTTGTTGCAACTGCAACTGCAATGAAATCAAATACAGTATGTCACGCAATTGTTTTGACAAAGGCAAACAATTAATTAATTTATTTTTTTTTTTTTTGTAAGAACCCCATAATAAAATAAGAAAGTCAAAGTCGCTAGAAAATCAAACCAATGCGAATTGTAGACCTGGTGGAAACACTTTTTTGACTTGCTGTCAGTGTTGCCAACTTTTTGGGGCTTGAGCAAGCTAGATTTGCTTTTCAAAAAAGCTAGAAACGGCTAGAACATTTTAGAACACAGCCAATAATAATAATATTTTAGGATGTCGTCAGACATTTTGTGAAAAATAAAATATGCAATTTCAACTCTCAATATAGCTATAATTCCCGCCAGAATTAAACTTGTAAACTGTCAGAAATGGCGTGAAAATAGCTAAATTGGTACTGTATTTTAATTGTCGTTTATGAAAATTTTCTTGATCGGTGGCAACGCCAACGTCACTGAAGAACTTTTCGCACGCTTTCCAAGTTAAACGTTAGAAAAGTGCCGCAATTATTAAGTTCGAAGCACGTTCCCACGAGCTGCACTTTCCAAGCAAATTCTAGGAAAGTTCATATTTTTTTTTTAATTTAATAATTTGATATGTTAGTCCTTGGCACATTTAGTGGGAAATTACAATTGCAATTTTTTCAGCAGACCAAACAAATATTCGTTGTCTTTTTTTTTGCACATACCCTGTTAAGCGCCTTAGTGGGTATTTTAAGTCAACTTGGCAAAAGCTTAAACAAGCTCCATTTAAGTTCCACACAGCATCCAAAAGGGAAGTCGTGTAGCTGTAGCTGTCAACACTGCCTACAACAGTGCAAATGCAATGAATGCAACACAGGGTATTTTAAAGTCACTTTTCTAATTCAGAAGTTAAGCAGTTAAGCTCGTACACATACACATGGTAAACACTGTAGGAGACGTACACTGATAAATAATAAAAATAAAAGAAATAAAAAACACAATCAAAAAAAGGGTATATTTTTAGTCCACTTCACGTTCAAATTCAAAATCAAAGACAAGCAATTTTTTGATTACTTTGCAAACAAGTATACACGTACACATACACATGGTAAACACTGTAGAAGACGAACACTGATACTTCCAATTTTTTCTTTTTTTTTCCAATACTTCCAATGGATGCCAAAATGCAATATGACAAGTTTTAAAAAAAAAACGGATAAAATAAAGCAAGTTTGCCTTTTTAATGTTACGTTAGATGTAATAAATAATTAGGAATGTCGAGAATGTCTAAGCCGATGCTGTAGAGTTTAATACAGATAGATTGCAGAGATTATCCAACGCAGCAGATATCATGTGGATTGTGGATTGCGGATGGCAACTGAATGGACGCCAAAGCAAAACAAACGTAAAATCAAACACAGAGCGGCAAATTGCAAGCGAGAGGGAGAGAGAGAGAGCTATGTAGCGTTGGAGTTTCAGCGATGAGCACTGGATGATAGCGACGTGCACTTGGCTATTTTTTTTTTCGCCAGAGCGAAGCGCGAAAAGGAGACAAGTGAACGATGAGCGATCGAATGACAAACAACGACTATCAGCCGTTGCGGTCAGTTTGGTTCACAGCCCAAAGAGTCGCCTCGCCGTTCGTTGATTCTAGCCGCAGGGGCTGCCCGCCACTATTCGATTCGCATAACCAGTTAACAGAGAATGTGTGTGTGTGTGTGTGTGTGTGCATACATATGCATGTGCGTGTAAGGGAACGAGCCAGTGCTGCCAACTTTTTGGGCTTGAGCAAGCTAGATCTGCTTTTTAAAAAAGCTAGAAACGGGTAGAAAATTTTAGAACACAGCAAAGTGATGCCCTAATATAATATTTTAGAATGTTGCCAGAAATTTTGTAAAAAAAAAAACTGCAATTTCAACTCTCAATAAAGTTATAATACCCGACAGCCGCTATATGAATTTATATTATTCACGCATTTGGCATTTGTAAACCGCCAGAAATGGCGGGAAAATGGCTAAATTGGCTGCAATGGAACGAGCCACAAAACAGATAGCGAGAGACGCCGACGCTAAAATAACAAACAGAGAAGCGGTTGAAACAAGCATACATACGTGTGTGTGTGTGTGTGCGCGCAATATTGCCTCTTAAAAAAAGAGTCTCACACATACACACATAGATATTGCATGTGGGTCCCACAGTGCAACAAGCAAATAACCTGAAACTGATCGTCATCTGTCTATTAATAAGTTTACACGACAGTTAAAGTCGAACGATTAGCTAAGTTTGCATATAATTTTAGAAATCAGCTTTAATTGTGGTATAAACATTATTTAATTAAAAATAAAATGTCAAATTAACTTTAGTAAGATCAGGTTTAGCTGTCGTATAAACTTTGGTATATGCTGCACATCTGCATTTGTATCAGTCTGCAAGTGCATGAGTGTGCACAGGTATAACTGCGCGTGTATGCTACAACAACAAAATTAACAGCGAGAAGAACAGCGGCAGCCGCAGCAACAACAGCAACAGCTTCAACTTGCTAAGCCGCATTCCACGAGTGCCGCAGATCTCTGGGATGAGGGAAGAAGAAGGATAGAGAAAGGGAACGCCGCGCGCTCTTTTGCATTAAACTCAGAAGCAGCGGATTCAACAACTTGCCACATAACAACATTCTGTCTGCACTTCGTCGCCTTGCATACCAAAAATACATACAACAAAACGAACACAAGCACAAACCTTACAAGTTTTGGCAACTGTTGTTTAATAAGCGTCAAGTTATTTTGCTTTGTATGACAACGAGTATTTACTTTTCTTTTAATTTGCCGCTTCACACGTTTTAACGGTTGTTTTCCTGACGGAATTCGAAAAACGTTACGTTTGAGAGACACGAGTTGTAGCGCTACCAGATCAATCGCGAATAACACTAATTGGATATTGACTAGTGTTGGGTAAACATTGCTCATTTAGGTGAACATGCTCACTAGGTGAGTCAACTCACTCAGATCGCTCACTTGTTCAGATGCTCAAAAAAAAAAAAAGGGGGCAGCCTTGGCAGAAGGTTCAAATTGACCGAATTTAACTCTTTTCAGAAAAAGAGTTGAATATTTATATTTTATTTTTTTCACAATAAATATTGAAGCTAGAGCTTTGAAACATTCACAGGAGGATTTCTCATATTTTTTTTAAATTTTTATAATTTTCTTTTAGAATATTTTACCAATTTGTGAATTTCTTTACAACGTAAAGGCTGTATTTCCCAATCCAATTTTAAAATTTACTTTATGAATTTACAAAACTTATAACGTTCTTGCTTTTTTCAATTTGTACTTACAAATTTTTTGATAATTTTTTTAAAATTAAATAATTTTATTAGAGAAATGACATGGAACTAGAGTTGGGCTTTTTAGTTCGATTTGCTGAATAAGTTCAATCGATCATTTTTCAGTCGTGAACTAAATCAGTCATTTAGTTCAGTTATTCAGTTGGTCAGTTAGTCATGAACTATGAACGAGATAGTTTCTTTTCAGTTGGTCTGAACTATAAACGAGATGGTTTCTATTCAGTTGGTCATGAACTATGAACGAGATGGTTTCTATTCAGTTGGTCATGAACTATGAACGAGATGGTTTCTATTCAGTTGGTCATGAACGATGAAAGATGAATAGGTCATTCTGATCTGATTGTCAGTTGTTTTTGAACGATAAACGATGTAAATAGGCTACGACTATTTCTTTTTAGTGAAATGTGAAATGTGTTTTAAGTTTTTGAATCAAATAGACGACAAATGCCAACTAGATTCCGGATTTCCTCTTATTATTTTGGGTTGTACTTATACCCTGGCTTTTTGAAAATTAGAAAAAAGAGTAAATTGGTTTTTAATTTTGGGCTTAAGTTACCTTTCACATTGTTTAAAACTTAAAAATCTATAAAATTTAAACATTGTGACATGTAAATAAAGAAGAAATTGAATCCATTTGCGGAACTCCATGTATAGTATTTCTCTAAGAAATTAAAATTTTGTTTAAAGAAATTACTGACCAACTGCGAAATGACCGATTTAGTTCATGATTGACTGAATAAGTTTATTAGTTCATCTTAATGACCCGTTCATTTGAACTTTTTCAGAACGAAACAACACAACTCTACATGGAACCAATTTTCTATCGATATTTTTTTCCAGATTGAGTTTATCCGATGGCTGCCACCTTGTTTTTGACTCCATCTGATTTTATTAGGTGGCAGCCATGAACTGAACAAGGGATGAATAACTAACTGAACAAAAAGAGCAATTGGGAAGGAACATGTTCACTTGCTCACTTCAGGGAGCAACTCTTTTTTGTTCACTCACACATCAGCAACCCAACACTACTCCAAACAGCTGATCGGCAGCCAAACAACAACAAAAGCAAACAGAACGAAACAGCGACAGCAGCAAAAGCAGCGCAGTTACTGGCGCTGCTAAAGAAATCAATCATGCCAAAAATAAAAAGACTTCCTTGTGTCCTGGATTGTGGGATATTTAAAATGTTAGATAGGTGGGACAACAAGGTGGACGTGGAATGTATGTTCTGCCCCTCGGCGCGTGTGTTTCGTGCGGACATTCGAAACACGGGCAACTTCAACAGGCATGTCAGGGTAAGAAGGCCCGCCGCGTCCATTACAATTTTTAAATTTCAACAATTCAAAATTAAAAATATAAACTTTCCAGACTTGTCATCCACACCTTATGGACAAGGTGTTGAAAAAGAAAGAAGAGCGTTCGATCGAGTTGGAAACAGCGCGGAAGATCAATAAGATGATCTCGCGATCGTTGAGAAATGGACGTGTTGCTGTGAAGGAGATGGAGGAGGTGGTGGTGGATGAGGTGGAGGACGAGGACGAGACGGAGGAGGAGGAGGATGAGGAGGTGGAGGATCCATTATCCAATTTAGAAAGATTTATTATTGTTACTCCATATCCATCATCGGACCATGCGTACACCAAGAAGAAATACAGTGGGCAACAGAACAACAAGAAGCAAAGAACACGAGAATAATATTATTATTTTCCACTTTTGTTCGACACATATATAAATAATTATATTTTAGATATTTATTGTACATATTGTATATTTTGTTATATTTAAGATTATTGAGAAAAGATGAAATTTAATTTATTTGTTAATGAACTTTTAAATTAAGAAACTGAATAAGTTCATTCGTTCATTTTAATGACCCGTTCATTTGAACTTTTCATTTGATGAGAAATATTAAAGGGATTCCGGAAAGCGTTTTAGATTTCAAAGAGTGATTGATGGACTTATATATGTAAGTCCAAATTGATTAACAATTATTATTTTAATCTTTTGCACGCACATTTTGAATTTGAATGCTATACCCAAATGGGTAAATTAGTGCAATTTTCACATTTTATGTGCTAATGTTGTTAAAAATAATAATATTAGTAATACATTTGTTTAATAATTTAGCCCATTGATGTATTGACAATTTAAGTCCTTGTTCCGGTCGCCAGGAACTGCTTAGAGTCTTTGATGCAACTACTTAAAGTTAGTTGCCTGCATTTCACCAAAAAAGTTTCGCCAAGGCAACGAGGGGAAAGTAGGTGGTGGGGGGGTTGTATAAAAGGGGTATAAGCATAACAATAAAACCGAATGGGGGTAATATGCATTGTCTGAAGCTGTTTGCATCTTGAGATTTCCCTTTCCGTTTTTGCTCGTGTTGCTGCCAACGGAACCGGAAATGGTCCGCGTTGACATTCTTTTAACCAAAATCTGTACCAAATGGCGTCACTTTAAGTTTGGCAACTGATATTTAAATTCCAAGAGATTTTCTCTAGATCAGCGGTGGGCACGAAATTGGAATTCGGCAGCAGCCGCTAGCTCCCGGAGCCCATGCGTGCCCGCCGCTGCTCTAGATAATGCCCCTGTTATACCCTGTATACTTGGCATTGTAGATGAACAAAAGTAAATGAACAAGTTCCATAGGAACAGACATGGGTAGATTTGTACCTAAATTGGTACATTTTTAATTCCACGGTACATTTAGTAAGTTTCTTATGTGTTTGTAGAATGTTTGTATTATAAAGTTTGTATGGAAAAACATACTTTTTATTTCATAAACTAGTTCAAAAAGCTATCTTCATTATAAATTAATGTTAAATAAAAATAAAATGTTTTGAGTATATGGGGATTAATGATATGTATCGATAATCATGGAACCAGCATCTGTTTAATGCGATGCGTCGTTGCCAGATCGGGCTGTTGTCGATGTGGTGGCAACCAGCGTTGCCAAAATTAGTCCGTTAAAAAAAGCCTGATTTGAATAAGCTAATTTTAAAGTAAAAATAAAAAATATGGTACTGTTTTTAACAAAGTTTTATTTTATTTCTAAATTAGAATGCAAAGACAGTAGAAATAAAATAACAGAATGCTATAAGATGCAAACAAATTTTTATATTATTTCTTCAAAACTAGTTTCAAATCTGGCTTTTTTTAACGGTCACAGTTGGCAGCGCTGGTGGCAACAGGTGATATTGAAATGTGGCGGCAGGTTGATTGCCAGCTATCGATTGCTGTCAACTATCGAAGCTTGGAAAATTTCAGAATTGTAAATATATGCAAATGCATGAGGAAATCCTCATTACAATTGCATTAATTGACAATAAAAGCAGTTGAACGTTAAATAAAATAATAATTTTCATATATTAAAAATGTTGTATCGAAAAATCCGTTTTGGCGCGTTTCCTTACAACCAACTGTTGCTGGCATAGATATCGATATAGAACTTATCGATAGGTGCACTGCTTGCTATTTTCAGCATAAATCAACACAACTTGCTGGCGCCAATAATTCACAATTTAAAATATAAATTAGTCAACTGAAAGTGTACTTTATAGGTGAACGAATCAACCTGTTGATGAAAATACCCCAATTCTAAGATATGTATATATATTCCAATTAATTTACAGGATATTTTAGAGACATTAAATATTTAAGAAATAGCATTTTAGGGATTTATTAAAATAACACTTTAAATTGCAGCTCTTTTTGCTTACATACATATGTCATGTAATTTTGAACTTATGTGATTACAGGGAATTTTTTTTTTTAAATTTCATTTCATGCTTAAAAGTTTTCTTAATATTTGGCTGTGCTTCGAATTTTTATAGGGTATGTTGAAGTCATGCTTTGCGTTCAACATTTTTACAGGGTACCTGTAAATTTTGTTATGCATTTGTTGTGCTTGTAATTTGTTAACTGTCATGTTAATTTCAAACGGAAAACGCGTGTTCATTATGTTAAACACTTGACAAATTTAGGTGTGTGTGTGTGAGTGTGTGTGTGTGTTAGTATGCGTGTGAGTGTGTGTTGCCTAAACAATACATAGATGAAAGTGTAACACACTAATTAGCGCTGTATGCGATTCATAGTGATAACAGTAATTAAAATATGTGTGTGTGTGAGTGTGTAAGTGTTAAACAACAACAACAGAAACAACAACAACAACATGTGAAAGTGAGGCTTAACTGAAGGCTTCTTCTCTCCTAGTTGATGTGCTTTTCATTATTGCTGTTGTTTTGGTTGTTGTTGTTGCACGTGTTCGCTTCCTGTCTTCTTCCTGTCCTGCCTCCCCTCCCACGCTCCCTCTCCCTCCCCCACCTCTCCCTCACCCCATTCCCCTCTGCTATTTAGGTTGTTGCGCCTACGCTTCCCCTTTCCCTTCCTCTCACACCACATGCGACAGACGCCTTTGGCGCCGCTTAAACCCTGTACTTTAAAGCTTCAAAGGGTCTATTAAGTTTGTCAAAGAGAAGAAAAAAGTTTGGGTTAAAGGCGAAAAGAAACACCCATAAAGTATATTCCAGATATA
>JBAMBJ010002070.1:0-77632 GCA_037043495.1 Drosophila recens
CGAATTACGAAAATTTTCTTCCAATTAAAATTTGTTGCTTTCTGGGTATCATAATTTTATAAGTTTTTGGCAACAAGCAACAGTCGGAAGAAGTCGCTGCTGGGGGAAAGGGACGGGTAAGGAGCTAAGGAAGGGGGTAGGAAAGGGGGGGGGGTTGGAGAAGTTGGGAAGTTGGGAATCTCGTCTCCTGCGGACGGTCGTTGAATTTAACAAATTACAAAATGCTTTGCGCATATGCTTAAAATATATGCATAGCAATTAGTAAAATATTATGCACAAGTTTCAGTTTTGATTTTACTTGCCGTAAGATGCAAAATGTACAGAGCTTAAAGCTGATTTTCAACTGCTTTAAAAGCTTTGCTAAATTTATGTGGGTAAAGATAGATTTTGATTCAGGAATAAGAATTGTTTCGGTGGTAAATTTTGAGAAAATTAAGATCCAGGCATAGATTATTGAGGAGCTTTAATTAAAGACTTTGCGTGAATATTTCCGGTTATTAAAGGAAGAGCTACATTTTAGTTTTGACTTAAGAATAAAGCTTTAAATGCCGGGAATTTTGGTATAATTTTAAATTATTAATACAAGTTCCAGAGAAAAGAAAGAAAACTGCATTATTGCGTTAAGTTATTTTCTTATGTAATTCAAAATTGTCTCAGAAAATCGAGTTTAATATCAAAATGTTAAAGTCAACAAAAAATCAAGCGAGTTGTTGATAAAAATATCTCCAAATAAGAACAATAAATCGAGTTTTCCCAAAAAAAAAGATGATAAAATAAAAAATTAAAATTGACTAAATTTGAGATAGATAGATACATTTAAGTATATCTTTTATCTGCTACCTTTTTTGAGTATGTCTCCGACATATTTGTTTAATAAACAAATTATGCCTAAACACTAAATGCAATAACCATAAAATCAAGAATATTAACTGCGTGTGGCATGCAACATTTTGGGGCACATGCTGCAGCACTTTGTGAATTTCTAATTACGCATATGAGACGCAGACAGAGACAAAGACAGAGACAAAGGTGCAAGCAGGCTGAGTGTATTGTAATCCAATTCTTGGGATCGAGACGAGGTCACTTTGTACAGCAGCAGCAGCTTAAGAGCTGTCTGTCTCCCTCTCTCTCTCTCTCTCTATCTGTCGCTCTTGCTCTTTGAGTCAGCTGCGACTCGTACACTGCCAGAAAAACTCCGCTTATTCAAGAGCTTCAATTTGTGCTGTTAAAATTAAAACTTTTTATAATGTATAATAAATTTATAATCTATATAAATATAAAATATATCTCAGCTATGTTGTGTGAAAACTACAGCTTTCTAGCTTTAACGGTTTGGTCTTACTTATTCACTTATTCAAGAGCTTTAATTTGTGCTGTTAAAATTAAAACTTTTTATAATGTATAATAAATTTATAATCTATATAAATATAAAATATATCTCAGCTATGTTGTGTGATAATTACAGATTTCTAGCTTTAACCGTTTGGTCTACACGTTAATACATCAGTCAGTCAGGACAATAAGATGTACATATATAGATACTTTGTATATGTTTGAGCTTAAAAAATTTCAAAGCTCACAGTGGACTACGCAGGCAATATTCAGATAAACTCATAGAGAGAGAGAGAGAGAGAGAGCGAGAAGAGATAGTCTATTACTTGCTACTTTATGTCACAAATGCGCCTAAAATGCCATTAAGCACTTTCGCTTTAGTGACAAAGCCTGGCAACTCTGGCCACGATGGCAACGTTGATGGCATCGCCTCATTTATAAATCGACGACAGTAAATTATAAATGGAATTGCTATTACGAACTAGCTTCAACCGTTCTAATATGCAAAGCATGTGTGCACACACACTTCTCCCCTTCTCTCTCTCTCTCTCTCTCTCTCTCTCTCTCCCTCTCTCTCTCCATATTGCTTTCTTATTTGCTTTTGTAAAACTGAGGCGTCGCACAGTTGATGAAATTGCATTTTTTGCAACACTAAATTGCAATTTTGAAATTTATTTAATTTTCCTTTGAATTCTCGTTTAAAAATCCATTTGCTTAAAATTATTTAACGTTTTTAAAAATATGTGCGGCTTTTTTTAAGACTTTTATAGGCTTAAATTAAATTTCTTATTTAAATTTTCCATTTTTTTTTTCAAATACAGAAATAATTGTTTTGACTTTCACATAAAAAGTGCACAAAATACGAATATGAAATTTTAACAAAATATAGAAGATAACCTTAGAAATATTTCTGCATCATGAACATTATAAGAAACATATTAATATATGTTAAATTCTGAGGGAAGTATTTTTAGGAAATAATATTTTGTTTTTAAAATTCTTATTAAACTAAAAATTAAGTTCTTTTTCGTAACTGTTAAATTACATACATATGTATATATAAAGTTTTTTTTAAAAATAATAAATTTATTTTCGCTAATTTGGGTATTTCGTCCACCGTGCGTCGATGGCCTCACACACACACACACTCACACGCACACACACACATACACATTCATAAAGAAACAGAAGCCTCTTTTGCAGGCGCGCATTAAAGTTCAAAAGGCAACGACAGGCAATGGGAACACAAACTTGCAGCAGGCAGTGTGAAATGGCTGCGGTGCCTGGCAGCAGCTGTCGTTGAGTGGGCGTTCATCCAGTGTTCAACAACGAGCCAAAAAAGCCTAAGTATGACAACACACACACACACACACACACACAGGGACAAACAGATGGACAAATAGATAAAACACACAAAGAGCCAAACCCCCAAAAAAAACAAATATTGCAACTAAAACAAATGCAGCCGAAGCTGCTAGACTCACAGTGACCCTGTAACAGAAATAGGAAGATTGCTTTGGCTTTTATACTACTTAGTTGACACTATTAAGCTTTAATATTTATGAAATTAATTAATTTTTAAAAATTTTTAGTAAAACTTTTCTATTTTCTTTTATTAGTTTATAATTTTTAAAATTTGATTTAAGTTTTTTATTTTACTTTAACACTTTATATTTTCATTTTACGTTTTATACTCGGTTATGTTTTTTTACTTTCTTTCTAATTTTTTTTATTTTTTTCCATATTTATCATTGATAATAATTCGATCTATTTTTTTTATCCATCGAAACATTTTTCCAAATGCAAATTTTAGAAGCAACAAAAAATATAGGTAATAAAATTTAAACTAATTTAAAATTTTTAAGCTAGTGTTTATTTACTTTGTGTATATTTTTTACGTTTAGCTATGTTACGTATTTTCTCTTTTTTTATAACACTTTTTACATCAGTTCGATATATAATTTTTATTATTATTTCTTTCTTTATTGGATTTCCCAGCACTACAAGTTTTCACTTATTATTTAATGTTTTAGTCACAATCTTAACTATCAAAACATTTTTCAAATTACAAATTTAAAAGAAATAATGCTATCATTAAAATTTTTTTTTAACTTAAAAAATAAATAATAAAAATAAATTTAATAAAATGTAAATAAAAACAAATTTACTAAGCTAGTGTAACAAGATAATGGAGATTCCATAGCGGGTTTCAGCAGGATGACGAATCCGTGAGATACTGAAATTTTAGGCACAAAGTTGCCTGCTTCAAACTTAATAGGACCCTGTTGAAACGCATTTTGAATGGGTATGACAAGCCAGTAACTGAGCCAAGTATAAAACCAACTCTGAAATACTCCTCTCTCAAGAACCAAATCCCGAAAAACCATTTCCCAGATAGACAGACACACAGACAGACAGACAGACGCCGCGGCGGCTACCTCAATAGATGTAAACAGTTCGTTGCGAGGATTTTCGCTTAGTTGTGAACTCTAGAAAGAGAGAGAGAGAAAGGGAAAGAGATGGAGAAAAGGATGCAACACACGAGTACGCGAAAAACCAGGCTGACTAAAAGGAGACATTTGCGAGGAGACAGAGACAGAGAGTAGATTGAGGTCTGAGTTTGAGGTTTTTGTGGGGCTTGAGGCTTTGAGGTTGCGTGGTCTGTGAGTTTTGTGAGGCACTGTGAGGCTGCTGTTCTGTTCTGTGCCATGATGCGATGCTACGTAACGACGACAAGGTCGAATGGCTTAGGAAGTAATTTTAGCATTGTAAATCCTTTTGGAAAATTATAGCGACAGTCAGCTTGTAGTGAGTGGAAAAGGGAGCAGCAAGGTAAGGGGTGAAAGAGGCAGGAAGAAGGCAGGAAGAAGCTATCGCAAGATCAAGCGCGCACACAAATTGTGTTAGTTGCTCCGAAGTGCACGAAAATTGCACACCAATAACAACACACACACATAATAGACACACAGACGCACACACACACTTACTACACACACATATGTGACAGTCAAGCGCGAAAAATTCATATGACAGTCGAAAAAGGCGCATTTCGCGTTCTCAGCTTCTTTTCTGCCCTTTTCCCTTTTCCCGACATCAGCTGTAGACAAGCAAATGCTTAGGAATTGAAAATAGGGAACTCTAAGACTTAGACACAGGGTAGGTGTATCTAGTGAGAGAGAGAGAGGGAGAGAGAGGGAAAGAGGTCGAGGTGGAGGTGGAGGGAGTGGAAAAGACATCGGAGCACATAAATTTGCTGGGCGCTCGAGCAAAAAAAATAATGCATGCATTCCCAATTTCAAAGTGCCTTCATATAAAATATGTGTGGCAATTCAAGCACACACACACGCACACACACACACACATACATCTTAAATACACTCACACACACATTATTTTATAGCTTTTGGATTTATATACATATAATATATATTTTTTGGCATTTGTGACTGTCCCAAATAGTATGCAAATGGCAACTTAATGTAATCCCCAAATATGCACTCAAATAACGCACGCATTACGTTCAACTTACGTTACGTAATGGAGGAGTAACGTCACTTGATAGGCTTACGACAGTAGTTGAATTAAAGGCAGATCTAAATGAGAAAATTTCACAGATTTATTTATAAAGCAGTCGATAGTCGTAGAGCTAAAGACAACATTAAGTTTGACTTACGTTACGTAATAGAAACGTAACGTTACTTTATAGGCTTAAGACAAGAGATAAATTGAAGGTAGAAATTGATGAGAAAATTACACAGATTTTTTTGTATCGCAGTCGTTAGTCGTAAGGTTAAAGACAACATTACGTTTGACTTACGTTACGTAACGGCGGAGTAACGTCACTTGATAGGCTTACGACAGTAGTTGAATTAAATGCAGACATTAATAAGAAAATTCCACAGATTTATTTATAACGCAGTCGTTAGTCGTTAAGCTAAAGACAACATTACGTTTGACTTACGTTACGTAATAGAAACGTAACGTTACTTCATGGGCTTACGACAGTAGATAAATTGAAGGTAGATATTGATGAGAAAATTACACAGATTTATTTGTATCGCAGTCGTTAGTCATAAAGTTAAAGACAACATTACGTTCGTTTTACGTTACGTAATGGCAGAGCATCGTCACTTGATAGGCTTACGACAGTCGTTAAATTAAATGCAGACATTAATAAGAAAATTCCACAGATTTATTTATAACGCAGTCGTTAGTCGTTAAGCTAAAGACAACATTACGTTTGACTTACGTTACGTAACGCAATAAAATATTAGTAGATGCTAATGTAATAAGTGATGACGTAACGTTATCTTAATGTCTTTGCTGCCTAGAAAATATATTGACTTGTGCCCCAACTCGGTAAAATTAATTTAAAATTCTTTTCAATAAAAAGAAGAAACTTGAATATGAAAAGTTTTCGAAACGTTACGTTATTGAATGTTCAAAGGCACTAACGTCATAACGTAAATTATAGCTAACTGTGTAGTTCGATTTCGTAGATTGACCCATAAAAGTTGACAACGCTTATTTATTTGATCAGCTTGCACTGAGAGAAATAAATGTATCGATTTTTGACAAAATAAAATGAGGTAATAAAATAATTTTGGGAACTAAAAATTTTGTATTTATTAATATGATTTTGCAAATACTTTGGCATTTTTCTTTGAATGGTTAATATTTCTAAAAGAATTTAAAACTAAAGAGTAAAGAACCCACATTTTTGTTCAGTGTATTTTGTGTCTGCTACGTTGTAGGCTGTAAGTTTCTTCGTTTTAAAAAGTTTATGGCCTGCCTCCTGGACAAAGTTCGCAATGCGGTTTGTTGTCTCTGGATTTGTTTGCAGCTTGTACTCACTGTCTCACCATCTCTCTCTGTCTTTTTTTCCCACTGTCTCTCTCTCTCTCTCTCAGTCTCTCGCTACTTTTCTTACACATTTGACATTTGCCATTTTTGTGGGCAGATTGAAATTGCAAAAGTCGGCCAAAAACAAAAAAAACAACTACGCGACTTGGCAACTTGATATTTTATTTGAATGCAATGGCCAAATCTAAATCCAACAAGTAAGCTAAGTCAGTTAAGTTCAACTCGACTTGGAGATATCCTATAGCAAACGTCAAGATAATAAAAATTTGTAATGAATGAGCATTTTTGGAAATCTTTATTTTACATTTGATAAAGCAGACTATGGAATGAATGTATGTTTATCAGGCAAGAAAAATGTTTATTTAACTTTTTTACTAGGCTTTTTTTATGATTTTTTGTTAGTTTTGCAAACAAACGTAATTGCTTAAAAATAATAAATTAGTTTGAAAGAATACAAAATATTTTATTTCGAATAAAATAAAAGTGGAATTTTTTATACAAATATAAAAGAGTTCATTGGAAATTCAAATAAAAGAAATGTTTAATACATATGTATGTATATTTTTTTAACAACAATATTGAGTATTACAAAATTTTAAATATGATGGTTTTTTAAACATTTGAATTCTTACAAAATTTATTGAAGAATTATTTAAAATTTAAACTTTAATAAATTTTCTGAGAAAATTTGATGACATCTAAAACTTGTTAAATTTTTCGATTTTTCAATTTTAATTTTAAGAACTAATTAATAATTTTTTTTTATAATTTAATTTAATTAATAATTTAGATTCAATAATAATATTTAATATATTTTGTGTTAACAGCTTATAGCTTGAAAATAAATTAAATAAATACAAACTAAAAAAATAAAATAAAATAAAATAAAATAATGTGTATTAATTAAAAATAATTAAATATATGTAAGGTGAGCAATTTTTAAAAAGCATACGTATGGAAATTAACATCACTGATAAAAATGCAAGAAATTGTCTAGAGATATTGCTGACAACTAGATGATACCCTTTAAAGTCGCTTATATGCTTGCAGGGTATGCCAAACCAAATCCCACTTAATGCAGCTACGAATGACTGCAGCTACTTACTAGACACACACACACACACACACACACATATGACACACACACACACACACACATATATGTATATGATGGCAGCTTGTTTGGAGTTACTGTCTGCTGCCTGCTAACGGATTTTCTCGTCTATTTTGGCCAGATTACTTGTGGCCAAAGTCGATGCTGGCATGAAAACCATGTGAAAGAGATACATGTTTATACACTGAGCAAAAAAACCATTTAAGTTCAAATTTCTTAATTTTAGCAAATACTTTTTGAGTATGTATTTAGAAAATTAATGATAAATTAACACAATAAGCGTATAACATGTTAATTTCTCGGCATTTAAATAGTTATCGAAAACGAAAACATTTAAATTTATTGTAAGAATTCTTATAGAAACCTGATAACCAAAATATTTTAATACAACGAATTTTTGTATTTATTTATTTGATTTCTTTAATATATTTTATTTATTTGATTTAATTGTATCTATTTTTTATTTTATTAATTTTATTTTGTTTAATTATTTTATTCATTTATTTACTTAATTAAGTATTTAATTTTATGTTTATGTATTTATTTATTTATTTTATGTCAACCAAGTGCACTTTACCTTAAGAACTTTAAAAAATGAAAATCGAATTAAGAATTTAATTTATTAATTATATATTAATATCAAAAACAATATAGTGTTTATTTATTTTGATGAAAAAAATTATGTTTAATAAAAATATACAAACATAATTAAAATTTACCGAGTACTAAACTAGACTTTCGACTCTAGCTAACATATAATTAAGTTTAATTTATTATATAATTTGATCGTTTATTTATTTGGATTTTAAGCAATAAATATTATTTACAAATTTATTCAACTCTAAAAATCGGAAACATTTTAAATAATTTACTGTAAAAATTCTTATAGAAACCCGATAATCAAAATATTTTAATACAACGAATTTTTGTATTTATTTATTTTATTTCTTTAATATATTTTTATTTATTTGATTTAATTGTATCTATTTTTTATTTTATTTTGTTTAATTATTTTATTCATTTATTTATTTAATTAAGTATTCAATTTTATATTTACCTAAAGAACTTTTAAAAATGAAAATCGAATTAAGAATTTAACTTATTGATTATATATAAATATCGAAAAAAACAATATAGTGTTTATTTATTTTGATTAACAAAATTATGTTTAATAAAAATATGCAAACATAATAAAAATTTACCGAGTACTAAACTAGACTTTTGACTCTAGCTAACATATAATTAAGTTTAATTTATTATATAATTTGATCGTTTATTTATTTGGATTTTAAGCAATAAATATTATTTACAAATTTGTTAACGCTACAATATTTCTTAGGAAATAATCATAATGATTTTCAAAAAATCGATTTAAAAAAATCTAAATTCCCTGAAATTTAAAAAGTTCCGAGACCATCGACATTTTGCCAATGTTTCGAATTTATTTAATTTTATTATAATTTTTTCTTTCTGTGTAGGAACTGTGAGTTTGGCTTTGTTATTGCTGTTGTTGTTGTTGGCCCTGGCGAATTGTGGCAGCTGGTAATTGGTAGCTCTGGCAGCATCGCATGCAGGCCAAAAAGAATTGGCCGGATTGCGTTGCGTATACGCCGCATGTGCCGTGTGGGCAGAACCGAACAGAACAGAACAGAACAGAAACTGGCCCCGAAAATGAGGAAACTTTATGTTTGTTATTCGGCCGAATGATGAAGAGCAACAGCAGCAAAATATTTGGCTCAAAAGTATTTCGGCTATTTTTGTATATATTTATATAAACTTGTGAAAATTTACTGCTTTCCAAAAAGCAGAAAAGGGGGTCTGCTGTGGGTTAAGAGTGGGCTAAGACTGGGTTAACTTGCAGCTCATTCAGAATCTTTGGCATAGTTTTGGAGCTTGGAGTTTCGGAGCTTTGGAGTTGGGCGTGTGGCGTGTGGCAAGTTGAAGAGAAGCCGCAAGTATCTGTTCTGTTCTGTTCAAAGAGCAAACGTTGCAAGTATTTCTAGGTAAGAAAGTCGAAAGTTTTTCGTTTGGCATTAGCAAACACTGCCGCAAGGCATTACACAACACTGCTAAACGCCACTTGACATTGCTTCACATTCGCTTCACGGCAGCCACAAAAATTAACTGGCAACACAATTTGAGCCCACTTGATTTCGGGTTGCGTCGTCTTACCCAAAAATAGTTTTGTCGCCCAGCTTTTTGTGTGTCATCTTAAGGTTGTTCAGGTTGTTCTAGTTGTTGTTGTTGTTTGGCAAATTACACAAATTGAGTAAAGACCGCAGGGCATTTGAGCAGCTTAACATTCATTGCCAAGTACCAGAGACAGAGACAGAGACAGCTGACAAACAGGTGACAAAAACTGACAAAAGACAAGTGGCAAATTGAAATTGAAATTGACGCCAAGACAATTTCGTTTCCTGTTTAACAAATCTCAAAAAGGCAACAGCTTTGGCAACAGGTTCTCAAATCAGTTGTAGTTGCAGTTAAATATTGCCATTGTCAATTGTTGGTTAATCAACATATCCGAACAGATACCGCATAGAAAAAGAATACAGCCTTCAATCAGTCGAAGTGTGCTCGACAGTAATATACCCGAGGCCTAGGCCCTGCCACGCCCAAGAATTGTTGCCCATGCAATTCCCATACTAATCCTTAATTATCGTTCTTTCGTTTTTGTAGCAGCTACATACATGAATAATATAAATGAGTGATTTGAACCAATTTACACGGTATATTCAAATTTTAAAAATTTATTAAAAGTAAAAATAATTAAAATAACAAAAAAAATTAAAAATAACAAACAAATTTGGTTGACCAAACCAGGAATCGAACCCACGATCCCCGCGCACGGGCGCGTATCTCTAGCATTAGACAAACAATTCAAATGAATGAAAAATATTGAGTAATTTAATATCATCTGCACCGACGACATTATATTATTAAATTTCCAAATTACTCATTAACTCTTGAGTTGGGTAATATTTTTTGTAATCTCTATCTAAGTTGGAGAAAAAGCCTGTTAAATATTAAAATAAAAAGATGTGCTGAAAATATAACTTTCTAAATTAAAAAACATATACATATATTTATAACTACTGTAATTATGAAAAAAGCAAGCTCGCTTTAGAAAATTAACTAAAAATATAAATTCGAGTTCTGAAATCTGATCTTTGCTTTGGGTACACAAATTAGGGGCAAAATATTTTCCTATTTATTGGAATTCAATGTAACCAATCTCTAGTCGAATGCTTAATATCATAATTCTGAAAAGTTCATCTTGTTTGGAAATCCAGCTGTCTAAATATAAATTGTATTGCAAGATTAATTTAATACTCTACCATCATTATTTATTTAATAATGCTAGCTTGACTAGTAAACTGGTTAAAGATTTATACAGCAAACGATTAATATACCCCGTGATAAATTTGAAGGAAGTATGCTCAACTAGCTTGTGTATTATAATAGGGATATAAATACGAATTGAAATTTATTTGAATTATATTAGAAAAATAAGTTCATTTGATCATGTCCAACTCTTATACAAATTACAGCGTATCTGTTAGTCGCTCATTTGGTTTTCACTTAACTTTAATTGTTTCGAGTTTGATAAAATTGCAGTCGAACTCGTTGACCACAGTGAATTATGCTCACTTATTAGACTTTTTAGACGCGATTCTCGCAAATCCTCGCATAATTTATGTAGTCAGTATTTTAAGACCATAGATGGCGCTTTAAATTCAATTAAAAGCCCAAATATATAACCATAAAAAAACCTATATTTATGAAACGCGCCCAAAATGGTTCAAAGATATATAAAATTGATGGGGAAAACATGAAATGAAAATGCAAATGGGGCTCGAAACGGAAACGGAAACCGCGAAAACCGCAAACCGGAAACTAAAATAAGTTAGGGAAGACTGGAGAGCACAAGAGGGATAGGGGAAGGTGATATGGCCAAAAAGAGTTTTAGCCCCGTTTTTTGATGGCACCTGATGGCAACTCGTTAGCGCTAAACGGACCCCAAAAAATGTGTTGTGGCCAATATCAATATTGACATTAATTTGTGCGGCCCGCAAAGCTTTGAAGACCGCACCTAACCCTGCCCCTACCCCTACCCCTACCCTCCCCTAACACCTTCAAACACCTTCAAACACCTTCAAACATTTTCTAGGCGAGGGTGGGAAGATTTTTTAGTGAAAGTGCTTTGGTTGCCAGCAGGAAAAAGGGAGAAAAGTAGCGGGGAAAAAGGGCTGCATTAGCCCGTATCGTATATCATATTGCAGCCAGTTCAGTTCAGTTCTCTCTCTTCCCACGATCCTTTATCCCCCCCCCCTTTACGCCTTCAAAAATGTGAAAAAATGAAACTAGCTAGCAAAAAATATAAATCGGGCAGTGGAAAATGAAAAATGCCGCAGGACCGCGTGGTGTTGCCTAAGTTGCCACAGTTTCTCCGCACATAAATTTCTTAAAAAAAAACTGGAGCTGCACTTAAGTAGTCGACTAGACAATACCCTGTAATTGCAAGCAATGCTTTAAAGATTTGTAAAAAACACTAAGTAACAGCAAGATTATTAAACAAACCAAATTAATTTTTTTTTATACACAGTTTTTTAATTAGTTATATAATCATTTTTTAATTTTGTAAATCCAGATTTTTTTTCGGTAAACTAACACTTCATAAATTTAGGAAAAGCTACAAAAAAATAAATATTTACATTTCTATTACTTCTTTACTTATTTTTACTATCAGGGGTGCCACAGAAATCGCTTTCGCTTGAATTTCACTTAAATTTCATACAAATTCAAGCAAAACCGATTTCTGTGGCACCCCTGTATATAAACTTTTACAGCTTTTAAGTTTTTATTCATTTATTTGAGTTAAGATAATGATAATTAATTTTTTTGGTTTTTCTTACGATTTTTTTACTTTAAAGCGCTGGTAAATTTACAAGGAAATTTCTAAAATTTCTATTGCTTTTCGTACGATTTTTCTACTTTAAAATGCTGGGATAACTGAAAAAAATTTGTAAAATTTCTGACTTCTTGACTTTTAAATGCTGGGAAAACTGAAAAGAAATTTCTAAAATTTCTGTATCTTCTTTATTTTCATAAGTATTAATATTATAGTCGTTTGATTAAATAGTCGATAGTCGACTAAACTAGATTTTGATTGTATCAATATTGAATTCAAAAAGTTGTTTATTTTTTTTTTTAAATTCTCAACTTTAATCTCTTTCAAAATATAAATTTTAGTGCTTTTCAAACATTTTGTGAAAAATTGCATTACCAGAAACTAAACATTTAAAAGGTATAGTTATTTTAATTTATTTCACTTGTCTTTGATCTTAGTCCGGATTTTTATAAACTGACTTAAAACAATCATCATAATCATTGGTGAAAATTGTTGAAAATTGTCATATGTTGATTAAAAAAGTTCAAATTGGCTGATACCTACCGTCACTAATATACCCCTCAATGTCAGCCAGCTTACAGGGTATTCGAAATGTGATTTCTCTGGTTTTTTTGCGCGCCGTGGCAACACAAAGAAACAGAAACAACTGCGAAGCATTTGCATTAAAGGCAACGGCGAAGGCGTAAACTGCTAGCCAAAAAGTGGGGGCGTGGTCTGTGTGTATATATATGTGTGTGTGTGTATATGTATATGTGTGTGTGTGTGTGTGAGTGTGTGTATGCTGCAGGTCACCGTCGAGGTTATTATCATGTTAAAAACTGCAAAATGCAATAAGTTAGCTGGCAAACCGTGTTCAGGCCAACGGGTGGCAACCCTGGCAGCCCGGGCTCGGGCAACCCTGCTGTGCCAAGATTTATTTAGTATTTTTCTATACGTTTTTTATTATTTTCTTCTACTTGCGGCATTTTTATAGCAAATTTTTAAAGTACATATTTTTTGTCGCGGTTTTCCTCGAAGTTGTCTAAAATTTGAAAGTGCAGAAGGAGGGCGCTACATCAAATAGGGGGCGTGGCAAGTAATAAGTGTGTCATCAGCGACTGTTGCTTAAATTGAGTTCCGCCTCAAACTCAAAAGTCATTAACATTATCAAAAATGGTGCCGAAAAAATGCAAGAAATATGTAAAGAAAATATTGAAGATGACAACTCTGGCAACAACTGTTGGTTCTATCTCCTTTGCACTCTCTCTCATTCGCTCTCTCTCTCTCTCTCTCTCAGTTTGTTGGGTGCTGTAGGTAATAGTATTCATAATGTTTCAAAGTTTTGTTGAATGGAGCTTCGCCCATTTTTGGCTTCATTAGGGGTAATTTCAAATGTCATTTGTATGCGACAACCCCTAACCTCCCCCCCCCCCCCCCGCACCCCAAAAGAAGAAATAATGTATGAATTGTGGTTCCCTACACCAGCCACAAAATGCTAACCACATTTTAGATGCATTGTAATGGCAATTTAATGGGACCAACTGCGATCATTACACTCCAATGAACAATGGCACACATACATACATACATATTTACTAGCTAGAGGTGTGCGAGTGTGTGTGTGTGTGTGTCAGTGTGCTTGAGTGTGTTTTAATTTCACACTACATATTAAACTTTATAAATACCCAACAAATGTTCATCATTAGTTTGTAATTTGATTTTGATTTTAAAGTTAGTGTATTCAAAGTAGGACATTTTGTTAGCACTTTTCCCTAGAAGTAGGTCCCATATTTAGTATTATTTTAGCAATTTCTCTACTGCAAGTAATATGTTAATAATATAAAATATTATTCAATTTATTAACAACTTTTTTACTCTAACTCCAAAGGGCTGATCTGGCTTTACAGCTATTCTGTCACTTTTGCCACTTCTAAAACATTTTTAAACATTTTAGTACGACAAAGAAGTACATTTCGATCATCTTTCCTATAACAATTTCACAAGCCTAAATAATTGTTGATGCAATATTCTATCAAATTACATCACAATATGTTAATGTACATCAATATTACGTATCAAAACGAGCCGGTAACAAAAGCATAAAATAAAAACGAAAAAAATTCGAACTTTATTGGGAATTTTCTCGAAAAATTCGGCTTACAGAAGTACGGGCCAATATTTTTGTTCGAGTTAGGGAGAAATTCGAGTTAGGGAAGTTAGAGTTAGGGAAGTAGAATTGTATGAAATTTGCTCAGTAAACGCTATTGCCACTCGATTTTGTTCGAGTTAGAGAAAATTCGAGTTAGGGAAGTTCGACTGTATTTTTATTTTTTATTATATTAAATATATTAAAAATAATAAAATAATAAATAATATAATATTTTAATAATAATAATATTTTAAATGTAAAATTATGCAAACATTTTTATTCAACTGTTGTGGTATCTAATCCCGTTTGACAAAGCTCTCTCCCACTACCGCTCTCATAATTGAATTTAGCTTATAGTAATGATAGCATACCTGTTAAATAATGGTTAGTAATCATAATCATTATAATTATATTAATATTTTTGTTTAAAAGTCGAACTAATGATTAAATTACGATATTTTTCGGGTTTGCCCAATTATTTAATGATTACGATTACAAAAAATCAAAAATAATCTAAAATTACTACTATTAAAAATTAATCAGAAATAAACAAAAATAATCAAGAAAATCTTTTTGAGTATTCGGATTATTTTTGAATTTTTTCTGATTATTTCTGATTATTTTGGCTACTTTGATTCTGAATATTAATAATAATTTGATTTTTACTAAATAGTCATAAATAATCAGAAATAATCAAAAATCACCAGAAATAAACAAAAAAAGATCTAACTTAATCCGAATACTTAAATAGTTTTTTTTTTTGATTATTTTTATTTTTTCTGATTTTTTTTTAACAATTGTAATAATTTTAGATTATTTCTGATTTTTTGTAATCGTAATCATAAATAAATAAACACAAATTTTTCCACAGTGATTATATAGTCAATACGATTGTTTCCAAAAATAATCTAATTGCTTAGTAATTCTAATCGAAACTTAACAGGTATGAAATACACTGTGATAGTTTTTTCAAAAAAAAAAAAGACATGACCTTTTTCATCGGTTTCCCCCTATTTCGGGTCCTACGAATCGAACTGCATCATTAGTTTTTTGAGTTACAATGATGGTTTCATACAAAATTTTTCGCGAAGTTTTTGACCAAGTTTGCTATTTTTAGGGAAATAGGACATTCTTCTTCGGTCTCTAACTTGTAAGGCTTTGGTTTTTTTTGCAAAATTTCTTCAACAAAGTTGCTTGAAATAGTTTACACTACAAGTTTTGGGAACATACCAAGCCTCTAAATAATAGTTTTGGTGGTGTTTTGGGTCAATATGTCAACAAAACCAAATCTTGACCACTTGTTTTTTAAGATTTTTCGTTCATGCTGTTCTGCAATCGAATTTTCCTATCTGATACATATACCAAAATGAAGATCCTGTTATTCCAAGTAGCTTTAGCCAAAAAATCATGGTGAAAAATTTCTCGATTAAAAAATATACAGGTATCCAAAAAATAAATTTTTGATTGATTTTCACTATATCTTTAAATCAACAATATTTGGCTTTACACATATAATGAGTGTATCTAATATATGTAATAAATGTGTTTTATGTAATTAAGTTTTATTTTACCACTTTATCTATTTTTAATATTAAATATTAAAGATTATGGATACCGAAAGCGGCAGGGCCAGATATTAGACTATTTTGAACTGTATGGCGACAATACTTTTGCGTAATGCAATAATATTCCTGCCTAAATGAAGCATATCTATTGCAAATATAAGTAGTCCAAAGCTTGGCGTTCATTCATTGACTTTTCAAAAAATCGCTAAAAGCTAAAACACAAAGGAAGCGTGATGAAATTTATTTTGGATAGTGTCCAGTACATTCAGCACCTACTACAAAAGATATTTGCCTACTTTTATTGCATTGTTAACAGGTTTACTGTCGGGCTGTACAAAGAAATGTTCTTTGATTGCCATTAGAATAACCGATTCCTAGGAAATCAGTATAATTTGCAAGATTGGTTGTTTCGGTCAAAATTTAATGAAAAATTTGCTTATGTAATTCATGTCCCACTTAAAGCGATCGAAAACATTTTATTGACGCGCCTTCATATCACGTTGGGAATAGTAAAAAGCTTCATCAAAACTAAATATCGAAATGAAGAAGCTTTTAAATTTTAAATAAAAATATATTCAAGATTATGTGTGACGAAGTTAAAAGAATGTATTATATTTCGATTTTTTCTTCTGAGTATAATTTTAATTTCAAATGTTCTCAACAGACATAAGAAATTAAATGAAATATTATGAATTTGGAAAGTTATGGAAAACAAAAGAAAGATTGCATTGTATTCTGTAATGGCAGTCATAAAAACTGATTTGGAGTGCATTGATCTGAAGATTGGCAGACTTATAATGACAATGTATAATAACTGCTTTTGAAGACATGTCTTTATAAACATGTCTTTATAAATCCACATTTTACATTACCAAAAGGATATTTTGGAAGCAAGTTCCAACAGAGACAGATGAGCATGGAGAAAGATTTTACCAGGTTTCGGCTCCATTAGAGCATTGGCGTAGTGGTAAAAAGCTCGACTCATTGCTTGCGGACTTATGTTGGAAATAAACGAAAGCTATGAAAAATAAGTATAATTTAATAATTAAATACATAAAACATGTTTATATAACATGTTAGATACACTCATTATATGTGTAAAGAAAAATATTGTTGATTTAAAGATATAGTAAAAATCAATAAAAAATTTATTTTTTGGATACCTGTATATTTTTTAATCGAGAAATTTTTCACCATGATTTTTTGGCTAAAGCTACTTGGAATAACAGGATCTTCATTTTGGTATATGTATCAGATAGGAAAATTCGATTGCAGAACAGCATGAAAGAAAAATCTTAAAAAACAAGTGGTCAAGATTTGGTTTTGTTGACATATTGACCCAAAACACCACCAAAACTATTATTTAGAGGCTTGGTATGTTCCCAAAACTTGTAGTGTAAACTATTTCAAGCAACTTTGTTGAAGAAATTTTGCAAAAAAAACCAAAGCCTTACAAGTTAGAGACCGAAGAAGAATGTCCTATTTCCCTAAAAATAGCAAACTTGGTCAAAAACTTCGCGAAAAAATTTTGTATGAAACCATCATTGTAACTCAAAAAACTAATGATGCAGTTCGATTCGTAGGACCCGAAATAGGGGGAAACCGATGAAAAAGGTCATGTCTTTTTTTTCGACTTGCACAGTGATATTGGCTCAACATTTTAAATATTTTAATTTATTTTTAGAAAGCAAATAACAAAATATCTTAAAGGAAAATAACTTATCTGTCAGTTTTTGGTCTTTCTTAGACTCGATTTGATGATATGTGAAACGACTCTCTTTCTAAGAAAGACTATAAGTACTGACAGATAAGTTATTTTATCTTTAAGATACCTATTTTGCTATTTGCTTTCAAAAAAAAAATTAAAATACTTTAAATGTTGAGTTTAACTATCATTACTATAAGCTAAATTCGGTTATGGGGGCTGTAGTGGGCTCTAGCTTTAAAATCAAACGGGATTAGATACCATAACTGTTGAAAAAAAATGTTTACATAATTTTACATTTAATATTTATAATAATAATTTATTTAAAATATTTAAAAAAAAAAAATAAATAAAAATATATACAAAATTTTATTTTTCAAATTATGTTTCTTATTTTTTAATGTTGTAATAACCGATTTTTAGCGTTTGACCTTTATCTTACGCCCATCCGGATGCCACGCCTACTTTTATTTTGTTGTATTAATTTGTTTTCAAATGTCAAGAATATATATTTCAAATTTCAGGCCGATATCTCACTTCGTTAGAAAGTTACAAACTTTTGCCTCTAAATTTCTTAAAAAGCCATAGTTCATGGCTTCCTCGGCTAATTTCAGCGAATTAAAAAAAAATTGATTGGTTTATTAAAAAACAAAAATATTTATAAAATATGTTGCAAAAAGATGAATCAGAATAAGGCTCAACATTATTGGAAAAAGTGTTATTTTTTTTGTAATGTCTTAAATACCTCAAAATACCTTAAAATACCTTTATCTGAAATCATCATGCTTCTCAGCGGAGGCTAGGAATTGATTTTAGACATATAGTTTCTTCGTGAAAATATCTTAGATTTCATCGTAGATTACGATTCTAGTGGACGATTTTTGCGAAAAAAAATTGACCCGCCCTACTGACCAAATTTGATTGAAATCGGATTACTATATCATATAGCTGCCATAGGAACGATCAGTTGAATATCAAGTCTTAGTATGAAAATCTTTTTTGTTGTTTGAGATATCTTTATAATAAGTACGGGGTTTCCGACAGTCGAGTACCACTCGACTGTAGCACCGTCGACTAGTTATTCATTCACTTTCGCTGTGAGTTCGCTGATCACAAAGCGCAGCAATTTTGATGAGTTGAGAACACTTTTGATGGTTAGTATCTTAGGCTAGCGTAATTAGAACGGTTCGCTGTCATTCGCTGCACAGCTGCGTGTGACAGTATCATTTATTCCCCTTCCGTCTCTCCGTCTCTCCCTTTCTCTCCCTTTCTGCCTGCTTTTCCTGCTGAAAAGAGTACTAGCCATTTCTTTGGTAATTCACTCTCGTTCGCCTGTCGTTTGGAAGCTGTTGGAAAAGCTTTTTGCTGTTTAATTGATGCTTCAAAAATTGGCGAGTAGCAGCTTAAAGCGCTCAAACAAGCAAAGGACAAGCACAGGACATGGATAGAGGTACAAATGGACGGTGCGACAGGATAGAATGTGAGTCAAGTAAGCAAAGTAAAAAGCAAGCAAAAAGCAAAAATTAGATAACAGGCAAAAATGGCAACAACAAAATAACAACAACAACAACTATTTCTGCAAAACATAAAGAAAAATGAAAGATCAAAGGGAAACGCACTAAGGTTGAACGAAAAAGTTGACAGGTAGTTACCCTGTATTATTTACAAATACATCGTTAAATTTATAAAAAATAAAATTAAAAATAAATTTTTAAAAATAAAAATAAAATGTTATAAATAAAATACTTAAAATACTCTAATTTTAAAAAGCCCTTAAAATTAATGATTGTCATTTAGGACAGATTTGAAATATAAGATAAAGATATAAAACAAAAAAAAATGTCTTATATAAAATATATTTTTTTTTCTAAAATCAAGAATATTTGTTTTAAATATTTTATTTGTAAAATAAGTTTATTGCTCAATAAATGCGGTCTATAATTAATAATTATTACTTAATATTACCAAACAAAAAAAAAATATTAAAAATGGTATTTTAATATTTTGCGTCATTTCTTAATAGTACTAAAAAATTAATTTTGTCTTAGATTAAAATCTTTACAATTCAATTTTAATTATACATTGATGTTTTAATTTCATTAATTTTATCTTGACTGTTTTTAAACGACTTTAAATAAAATTAAAATAAAATTATTATAAAAGGCAACTTTAAGAAAAAATTTAAAAAATATGTCAAGCAAATTATGATCTTTTAATCAACACATACATATTCTTTATTCTTTTGCTTGAATTCTCGACGCATTTTGTTAGACAAAAGACCTCAGTTTAAATACAACAATTTTAAATTTTGTAGACCTTTTTTGTCAGTAAAACAATCAACTGAAATATACCTCTAAATACTTGGATACTATATTTAGATATGTTAGGTTTTTTGAATTTTGTTATTGTGTTATATTTTAATACATTACGCTATAGATTTTAAATAATAATTATTAAATTCGAAAAAATATATATTTAGTATTATTTTTCTATTATTTATATTTTTTTTTTTTATGACTGTATACATAATTTTTTCTCAAATTTAATAACTTCAGCTGCTTTAAACATATTTTTAATTTCTCACTATACCCTAAGTATAACGTGCTTTTAACAGGGTATATGAATTTAAAAAAATAAAAGAGTGAAAAATGCAAAAAGTGGTAGAAAAATAAGTAAACGCTTGTGCCATATTTTCTAAAACTTTGCCAAGCTGCCTTTGCATCTACTCCTCTTTCTCTCTCTCTCCCTGTCACTTTCTGTTCTTCGCCCCTCTCTTCTGTCTGTCTTTGGCCATCTCTGTCTATTGGTTGTTGTAGTGTGCCATAATTAAATTTACCTGCGCTGAATGCAGTCAAGTTGTTTTTGTTGCCATTTGAGTCCCCTTGAGACACTTCTAACTCTACTGTCCACTCTCTCCTCTCCTTGTCTCTTTGCCTTTCTCTCTCCCTTCAATCAGACACACAACAAAGAGCCAAATGCATTTTGACCAACTGTAGTCCATGCCACGCCCACTTGTGTCATCCATGTCCATGTCCATGTCCATGTCCATGTGCTGACAACTTGACCAGTTGCTCTCTAGTGCATTGCATCCTCCATCCCTCTCTCTCTCTCCCCATCTTCTCTCTTCTTCCCACTGCTCTCTGCTCTTTGCTCTTTGCTCTGATTAATTTCATAAAAAGTTCTGAAGCTTTTCCCTTAAAACCTTTACGCAATTCGATTTTTGTTCGAACGCTTTCGCTTACTTGCCATTTAAAATGTACCCAACACATTTTAGCCATACAGGGTATTTGCCAGTCAGGCATTGGGGTCTGTAACTTTCCAAATTCTTGAAATTTGCTTAAAAAGTTATGCATTACATTTTCAAATTGGAAAACTGATTTCAAAGACTGCTTTCAAACTGTTTAAAGAGTATTTGCTAGTCGATCAGTCAAGGCAATAGAAATATCACGCGTTCTATTAAACAAATTATGCTGTGATTAAATCATACACTATTTTAATATTTATTTCTTATGTTTTGGAAACAAATTCCGCTGAGTATAGGGTATCTCTCAGTCTATCACATACGAAAATATATTTTGCTTAGTAGTTTATTTTGAAAGCCATTCAAAGTTGTAATCATATACTATGTCATATGTGACTACATGCACAAGTTCAGTAGAATACTGGGTATCTCATGGTCCATCACACACGAATTAAGCTTAATTTTTTGTTAAATATTTCGGAAAGGTCAATCAAATATTATTTCAAAAAGAACTGTATTAATTTAATAAAATATTCAGTTTATTACAGGGTATCTAAAAGTCCATCACAAACTATAACTTCAATATTATGCACAGAATGTTCAGCATATACTAATCCAAATGAAACTCTTACATAAAATGGATATCTGCAACCAATTACAGGGTACCTCATAGTCCATCATACTCGAACTTTACAGTTGTATGCGTTGAATATTTCTGAATAGTCAATCAAATACTATTTCATATCAAGCTGAATAAATTATAATAAAATATTCGATTTAATACAGGGTATTTTAAAGTCCATCACACACGGTAAGTTCAATCTTCTGCAGAAAACTATACAGAATGCTCAGCATATATTACTCCATATGAACATTTTACTGAAAATGGCAAGCTGCAATCAATTACAGGGTATCTCTCAGTGCATCACTCACGTCCAGACGCTGCTCATTAGTTTTTATGCGTTTTTATAGGGCGCATTATAAATGCAGTTTTAATCTGGGCTAAAATGTTCGCACTCTGGTTTACAAGCGAACTTAATTAATTGCGGAAACACATTTCAAAATCATACAGACAAAAAATACCCTAGGGAAGGTGGCAACAGGGAGGGAATTATAGAGAGTACAACAACTCTGGAGAGTGAAAAATAAAATATAAATTTCAGATTTAATTCCAGTCTCGAATTACAGTTGCTGCAAATTAATTATGCGGCCAACACAAATACTAACTATGAATGTATTTATGTATTTATTTGTATGTAAAAAGAGGTGATTAGTTCTCCTCACTGGATTATTCCGAGAGATAAACTTCAATTACATAATTCGCTGTTATTTTGTTGTTGATGTTGTTAATTTGGCTTTTTGGTTTTTAGTTTGGTTACAATTCAAATTGAATATGCAATTTAAATGGCTTTAATTGAAGAGCTCTTTTAATTTGAGTATTTAAATACTTTAATTAAAAGAGTTATTTTTAGACACAACTTGTATGAATTTATAACGTAAAACTGATAAAAATTTATCAGTTTTTTAAATATATTCAAGTTATTTATTTAAGCAATATACGCTGGAAGAAATTCAAAAGGATAAAGATTCTACACTGGAATAAATTCACTTTTTATAGATTTTTGCTCAAATTCTACTTCTAAAATAAATCGTTTGTACTCTAACGATTACACTGATAACGATAATAAGATTGTAACATTAACCATTTAAATACATAGACATATATTGAATGTTTAATTTAAAACAAGTTTTTCCAGCTGTTTTTGATTTATCGAATACAATTTGATAAACAAATTCTTGTAACAAACTAGCTGGAAATCTTGTCACGTTCGCGATCACTAATAAAATTTGTAAAATAAATTAAATAATAGTTATATGTCAAAATAATTCCTATAAATGGAAAACTTCATTATTTTATTATGGTTTAAGAGTATTGTCTTCCAAATTACTCGCCGCATTTCACTGACTTTCGCATTTTTCAAGATGAAGTCATAAATTTCTTTCATTTTTTGTCGCGTTCGCGATGCATTGTTTTTTATACATAATTCAAAAACTACAAGTCCACAAAGCTTGTGTTTTATAATAAAAACAGTGTTAATAAAATGCTTTAAACACGTAAAAAAACATTTTTTAAAAAGTTAATTTTTGCCCAATTTTTTCAATCCCATTTGCAATTCTTGATTGAGCAAAATAAAAATAAAATATTGAGCAAAAATAAATAAAATTGAGCAAACAAAAATAGTAAAAAAAAGTATTACCAGTTGCCTCTCAATCGTAATTATTTTCCTTTTCTTTTATAGTTCTTTTCTCTTAATTTTTTTCGCTTTCTCTTTCTTGTTTTCTTCTTTTACTTCTCTAATTTGTTGCATGTTCTGATTTATGCTTTTTATTTATGCGGCATTAAGAAAAGTTCCCATTTCATTCTATTTGCTCACTGTCTTCCTTTTGCCGTTTCTCTCTCTCTCTCTCTCTCTCTTACTTACTTTCTTTCTCTTTCTATTACTTTGGCCAAAAGTTTTGTTGGCCATACAATGCAAATGGCTGCGATGACGTCACGTCTCCGTCGTTGATTTGATTTGCAATGACACAATTTGAGGACGCAGCTCGGCTGTCCATCAGTTAAATGGGTGGGAAAGAGATGCAGAGTGACGGGGGGTTGTAATGTTTAGGGGAGGGGGAGGGAGACAACAACAACATTGTGTTCGCTGTGTTCAAACTCATTTGTAATCATTTGGGCGTTAAATTTTTTGGCGCATTCATTGCGCTGTTGCCTTTCCCCCAACCCCCACCCCCTTCTACCCCCTACCCCTCCTACATTGTTGCTTTACTAGCTGTGCATCCCCTGTCCTCTCCCTCTCACTCTTGATAGTCTCTCTCGCTGTCGCTGTTGTTTTTTACAGCCTTCATAAATCTTAATTTTAGCGCATGCAGCTAACAGAGAAATGGGCTAAAAGATGGCCAAAAGGGGGTTGAAGGTGGGGGCAAGGGATGGGGGCCGGCAACGTGACTCGTTTTGAAGTTTTGAGTTGCACTTTTGACGTTGCCAGATGGCTGACAGCCGGCGGCGGGCGTTGCCAGCGAGAGGACGACGATGACGACGATGACGATGACGACGCATCGGATGGATGGATGAGAGAGCTAACTGAAATTTGTCGCAAGACAACAGCAACAACAACAACAACAATGATAATAATAGCAACAACAACAACAATAACAACAACATTAACAATAACAAGCACAATAAACCCCGAACAACAACAACAACAACAACTGAAATAGACAACACACAAAATGGAACAAGTTTGTCGCGTTAAATTTAATGCTCGCCTCGCTTTTGTTTTTAAGCGCGTTTTCAGCGCAAGTCTGAGAACATTCCCCTCGTCTCCCTTCCCACTGCCATTTCACTCCCCCTCCACTCGGCAACAGCCCAAGGGAAAGTGACAGCATACTAGCATACACTGCAAAAAACAAAGAGATGCTCTAACATAATTAGCAGTGTCTTTTGCAGTCTCAAAGAGAATGATATATATTCTTTATTTTTTTTTTATTAATTATATTCTATTTATTATATATATTAACAAAAAAAAAGTCGGCATAAAATCAATTAAATTTTAAATCAAAATAAGTACATACTTCAATTTTAAGTTATTAATTAGAATTATCAATAATAGTGATATTATAATTATTATTATAAGTATAATTAATAATTATCCGTATTCCCACTTACACCTGTTTATCTCACGAACCAGGTGAGTTTTTCAAAATCTTAGTATGCACATTTGTAACTAATTTCGATCGGTATATAACTCAACCAGATCGGACAGTCATAGCAAATTTTCCATTCTTTCTGTATATATTGCTAGTCGCCTTTCGCACCTTTCATCACTAGCGTGTGCTGCCGTCCGCAGTGATGATAACTTTTAAAGTATTCGTAAAACATGCATTAGATTTGTATGCTAGAATTTAGATCTCAGAGACTATAAGAGCTAGATACTCCAAACTTGGTATGTAGGTTCGTCTATATTGTAAGCAGATCGAGTTTGCTTTAGATTTTGGATCGGACCACTATATCATATAGCTCCCATAAGAACAATCAGTTGAAAATCAAGTCTTAGTATGGAAAACTTTTTTGCTGTTTGAGATATTTCAACCAAACTAACAGAACATGTATAAAAGATGGTCCCATACATACTGACCAAATTTGATTGAAATCGGATTACTATATCATATAGCTGTCATAGGAACGATCAGTCCAAATTAAGTCTTAGTATGAAAATCTTTTTGTTGTTTGAGATATCTTTATAATAAGTACGGGGTCTCCGACAGTCGAGTACCGCACGACTGTAGCACCGCCGACTAGTTCAACTTCCACTTTCGCTTGAATTGCACAGCAGAATTTATAGCAGAGTTTATAGCATACTTATTGGGGCTGAATAGAAAATGATAAGTACTATTGTATTGCTGCGCAAAATTTGATGCTTTCAATTTCAGCTTAGGTCGAGAATGTTATAGCCATAAACTTGGAAACTAATTACATATTTATAATACAATAATAACCATTATTACATTGGTTTAGTAACCAAATTATTTTGAATTACGGAAATTGCGATTATTTGTGCCGTATGCGTTTAAGAATTCGAATATTCGATTGAATAAATAACTATATTCGAATGAAAACATTTTTTTTTTATTTTTCTGAAAGGTATTTTGTTAAACTGTTCTCTTTGAAATTCTGTGAAAGTTCGAAATCGCTTTCACTTATATAATTGTACATACATTTCTTAAATGTCATTGACGTAGCATATTTATAAATAGAGTTGTTTTCATTTTACTTGAGCTTAAAATTCTGCTAAACAATTTTCGGAATTGTGACTTTGAATAAACTTTATTTTAAATTTGTCAAAAAAAATCCGTTTGTTTGTGTACATGGAAATTTTATCTCATACATAGTTTTAAGTTCGACATTAATTTCTATAAATTATAATCGTAAATCCTTTGCGTTTAGCAACAGGTTAGGTCTTCTTTTTAATATATTAATTGTGTTGGTTATGTCACTAATTTGAATGTACGGATTCCACACTTGTCTAATAAACTTTGTTATTGTTATTGTTCCAAAAAAAAAAAAAAAAAAAAATAAATTATAAGTTAAAATATATCGTCAAATCTAAATTAAATGCTGGCAATTACAATATTTGGCTTTAATTTTGCTCACAGTGTAAAAATTGTGCCCCAAAAATTGTTGGTCACACTCGCAGGGAGAAGAAATATTGTGGGAAGGGAAGGCTGAGTACTTTGCAGTACTCGCCCGAGGGTCGCCAATGCGAAAGCTGAAACTGAAGCTGAAGCTGAGGCAGAAGCTGAAGCTGAAAATGAAGCTGATGCTGAAAATGAAGCATCGAAACGCATTTTGAAAGCTTTTAGCTGTTAATGTGGCATAAATTTGTCTTTTGTTGGCACTGCCACAAACTGAAACTGCTGCTGCTGATGTTCTGCTGATGTTGCTGCTGCTTTGTGGCAGGAAATTGAAATAAAAAGTATTCAAAGCAGCGGCAAAAGTGGCAGAAACCAAAAGCGCAAACTTGAATCGCCCCCAGGAGCAAGTCAGCGCGAAAAACGGGGGAATCCCAAAAGCAGGGGAAAGAGGCAGGAAGAGAGAAGAAAAAGAAGATTGTTTGCAACAGCAGTGCGAACAAATTACGAAATGTTTTTATTTATATAAATTTATTGATTCACATTAAACAAACCAAAATTTGTGGCCTAAATTCGTGACACTTTGAACTGGCAAATGAACTGGATCCGGAACTGGAACTCAATTTGGGAACTAAAACTGATGAATTTCAAAATTGCTGCCAAATTGAGATTGATGGCGAATGTCAATGGAATTTATTGTCGTCATCAAATTGAGACAGGGTATTTAATGGTCTGTCAAAAGTGCTTCGAAATTGCCCAATTTTGATTTGTTTGCTGAATTATAAATGTAAGACACTCATTCATTCATTCACACTCACACTTATTCACAAACACTCAAACTCAAACTCATGCAACATTTACAAATTTCGAGTCATTTGAAATTTTTACTTACTTGACAATTTTATTGAATTCATTTGCGCAATAGATTAATCAGTCGATTAAGAGAGCCATCACTTACAGTATTCATCAACTGAAAAGGAAACATTTATGTATTATTTGTTCCTTTTTAAATTTTAGATTATAATCAAAATGCAAAGTAATAATTTGGATGCTTATAAAAATTTGAAAAACAACTTTTGTTTTATAAAAAAAAAAAGTTAAGCAAGGGAATTTTTAAATTAAATTTAAATTGATTAATGGGATAATAGGATTTTATTGCTAATTAGTGTCAACTTCTATTATTAGTTATCATCCTTCAACATCGTATTATGAATGGACAAATAGAACGGTAGTAATGCACACTGGTTCCTGTTGTATGGGGAAGGCGGCCAAAAATACTTCTAGTAGTAAGATTATGTATAAAAATCAGCCGGATCAGACCACCATATCCTATAGCTGTCATATGAGCTATCGGTCTGAAATAAGGTGTTTGTATGAAAAGCTTTTTTGTTGTTTGACACATCTGAACCAAACTTACAGAAATTGCATATGGGATGGTCCCATACAGCCTGACTAAATTTGGTTAAATTCGGACCTTTATATCTTATAGCTGCCATAGGAAAGATCAGTCGAAAATAGAGTTTTTTTAAAAAACATTTTTGTTGTTTGAGATATATAAACCAAACTGACAGAACATGCATATGGGATGGTCCCATACATCCTGACCAAATTTGGTTGAAATCGGACCACTATATCATATCATTATGAACGATCAGTCGAAAATCAAGTCTTAGTATGAACAACTTTTTTGTTGTTTGAGATATCTCAACCAAACTGACACAATATGCATATGAGATGGCCTAATGCATTCTGACCAAATTTGGTCGAAGTCAGACCACTATATCATATAGCTGCCATAGAAAATACATGTGTTTTTTAAAGTTGAGGTTAGGTTACATTTTTGTATATAGCAAGAGCCTGGGCGCCTATCGGCACTTGAAATTAACATCACATAATCTTCAAATGTTAATTCATAATATACAAGAAGATTTTTTAATTCCTGACTTTACCTTCTTATCGAAAACTCTAACGAAACACAGCAAAGACAAACACAGAACGTCTAAAATAACGTACTTAACACAATACTGATTTACACAAAACACAGCAGGAAGTACATATACTTTTTGTTGTATAAATATAGATAATACCTTTATTTATAAAATTAAACCCTTCCATTGCACAATAACTTTGTTTTAAATGCTTTTTTAATTTTTTTACTGACTGCTCTACTAGCAAGTTGCTCACGCTGCAATACCAAAATAATATTATGTTATGTCTTTTGATGCTATTCTTGAAGAGGACAGCTGGAACAAAACAAAAACAAGAATACAATTTAATAGCTAGACCAATTCTAAAACAGTGTTAAAGTCCAAATTTCAACTTGGTCTTTTTATTTTTGGCCTATGGGAGGAACCACTGTGTAATGGTTGAATTAAGTTGTTTTTAAGCAAATTTTTGTGCCTAAAAGTATGTAATAAAAAATATTTTATATTTATTTAAATAAGTAGTGGGTATCCTATGGTTAGGAACTTGACTAAAGCCTTTCCCGCTGGCTTATATTTAAACCAGCGGTGGGCGCAAAATTTGACCTCGGGAGCTCTACAACAACAACCACAACAACAACTACAACAAAAACTACAACAACAACCCTTTTCGTTTCTACCTACTTTTACGACCTACCCAAATGTGTGAGCAAAAAATACACTAAACAAAATTATTCAGTAGGCAATAATACAAAATACAATTATAAGAAAAAAAAACAACTAGTAAAAATTACACCTAATATATTTTTTCATTCAGTGTACAAAAAGAAGCGTCGAATGCCTCGACTCGAGCTGCCTGTGTGCGTTGTTGTTGCTAGCTTGCTCGCGAGTTGAGCGTGTCTAATTGCTTTTACGACGGGCTGCCTGTGTGCGACTTCACGGCGCCGAAAAAAGTTAGGAGCTGCCGCATAGCTCCCAGAGCCTATACTGCCCGCGCCTGATTTAAACAAATAATATAAAAGTTAAATTTTAGCTTGCTTAATTATATGAAATTTATCAAATTTAAAAAAAAAGTTAACGTTAAATAAATAAATAAATAAATAATAAAGTTTCAAATATGAAAGTAAAATAAAAATTAAATATGGAATAATTTTAATAAATTGGTATAATATTTAATGGAAACTCTCTTTTTACATTTCAGTAACTGTTCAAAAGAAAACTTTATAAAATAAAAAATAATTTTAAAGAACTTGTACAATATATAATTTAAAGTTCTGATTACATTTTTAGCAACAGGTAAAAAAATATTGAATAATTTTAAATCATTTTTAAATATTTTTTTTTAAACTCTTATTAAAGTTTCAAATACAAAAATATAAAATAAATTGCTTACAAAATAATTTTAATGAACTTACATAATCCCTAATAGAAATTCTCTTCAAAGTTGACGTTAAATAAATAAATAAATAAAATTTAAATAAATATAATAAATATTTCAGCATTTCAAGTCATTACTTCATTACTTTGAGCGATTAAAATTGGCTGTAACTTTATTTAATATTTCTCATCCAAGACCAAGATAAAATATTTTCATTAAGTTATAAATATATTTCAAATAAACAACTAAATAAATTGTGTTATCCTCGTACTTAAGCATCCATTGCATTCAGAGTTGGCTGCGCAATGCTAACGATAACGATAACGATAACGATGACGATAACGATAATGCGATGACATTCCGATTCCAATATATGTTTGTGTAAATACAAAACTCTCATACAATTAACACATTGCGATGTTTTAAGTACAAGTCGATTATGTTGTCAACAGTTCTGGCTGCTGTTTGTTGTTGTTGCTGTTGTTGTTGCCACAAGCACGCCCCCTTCCCCTGCCCACTCCCCACTCCCTACTCCACAATCCGCACCCTTTTTCTGCCCCTCCCCCTTTAGTCCTGCCGCGGCCTGTAAGCAATCAGCATTAATGTGAATACATATAGATTTATGTGTGTGCAAATTCTCGCTCATTAATTTCATTTTAAATACCAGACAATTCAGGCACAAATCGGGTATATTAGTTCAACACAAAATTACCAAATATAATTAAAGAATTAATTTGATTTTGTATTAAATTAAAGATTTGCTTAAAGCTTCTGTTAGAGTGGAAAAAAACTAAATTTCAAATAAAATTATTTTGAGGAATTTAAATTCAATTCAATAAAAATTTTTTTTTTAATTTTTTAGTAACAGTTATAAAGTAAAATTTTATCAAATATTCATAGAATAATTAAAAATTCCTTATATAATATTTATTGAAAATTGTCTTTAAAATTTAAGTAACAGTGGAAGATAACACTTAAGAGAATATAGAATAATTGAAATCAATTTGTAAAATATTTAATGAAACTTTTCATTTTTAAATTTCAGTAACTGTTGAAAAATCAAACTAAATAAAATTTAAAATAGATTTGAAAAATTTCTTAATTATTTTATAAAAATTTTTTTATTAAAGTTTCAAATATAAAAGTAAATATATGAATTAAATATAGCAAATAAAACTTTATAAAATAAAAAATAATTTTAAAGAACTTGTGTAATATAGAATTTAAAGTTCTGATTACATTTTTAGTAACAGTAAAAAATATGGAATAATTTTAAATGATTTTAAAATATTTTTTTTAAAACTCTTATTAAAGTTTCAAATACAAAAATATAAAATAAATTGTATACAAAATAATTTTAATGAACTTACATAATTTCTAATGGAAATTCTCTGAAAAGTTTTAGTAACAGTTGAAAAATTAAACTAAATTTAATAGTTTTAAAGGACTTGTATAATATTTAATACAAGTCCTCTTTATAATTAACAATTTAAAATATTTTCTAAAACAATTTTAAAGAACTTGTTAAATATTTAATTTAAAGTTCTCATAAAAGTTTCAGTAATAGTAAAAAATAAAATAATTTTAAAGAATTTTTATAATAATGTGTCTAACTGGAATCATCTTTATAAAATGTTAATAACGTGTTAGTATGTAGTTTTCTCTCAATACAAGTTTTAACAGGGTATTGTCAAGTCGTTTGTTTGCAATGAGTATGCTGATAACTTTATATATGTATTTATATTAAATCAACAATTGCTGGTGGGAGCTTTGGTCAGTCAGATAGACAGATTGACAGAATGAATGAATGAAAATATGAAAATGCATTAAGCTTTATTTATTTACAAATTGCTGTTTTTCCAACATTTTCTTTTTATTTATTTATATTTATTTATTTCGATGGCAATTTGCGCGCTTCATTTTAATCGCACAATAAGTTTTTGGGGTTCATCACCGACCAATTGATGAATATAACGATAACTTACGAGTGCACTACAGATTCATTTGAATGCATTCACGCATTTTCATTTTCATTCTGATTTTTATTTTTATTTTGATTTTGAATTTTATTCAATTTCAATGCGAAATTTCTTGACTGATTTTTGCCGCCTCTTTTATTTTTATTGGCTGCCTGCATTTAATTAAACAATAATCTTTGATTTAATATGAAAATTGCATACATCTCTCTTTCTCTTTCTCTCTTACTTTCCCTCTGCTTTCTCCCTTTCTCCTCCTGTGTTTTGCACGCATTGCGGCATTCGGTTTACAAATTAATTAATTGCCGCCATATGCTAATTAAACAGCATTTTTATAGTGTAATTTCAGCAGACACACACACACACACTCACACACAAACACACACACACACACACTCACACACTTACACACTCACTAGCAAACAATCTGAGCATATAAATAAATAAATTCCAAGCTGCATTCTTTCAAATGTTGCACAACATTTCAAATAATTGCAGCTGCTATTCAACGAGCGTAGCTAATAAACAAGTTATTCTTTGCTGGAGCAGAGCGTGCTCGACTAAGAAACACTCTGTAATTTTACAAATATGTTTCATTGACAAGCGAAAAAGCCTTTGGTCGAGTTCCCGACTATGGGATACCCGTTATTATTTAAATAAATGCCAAATATTTTTAATTGCATACTTTTGGGCACTTGCATTGCTTGAAACTTAAAACAGCCATTACTAGCATTCTGTTTGGCTGATATTTTTGGGATTTAGTAATATTATAGCTAAAAATAATAGATAACATTGAAAACTAAAAAATACGTAGAATTCTGAAAACTGTGAGTGTTGTACATATTTTTGAAGTAAAAGGAAACATATTTATTTATATTTATTAAATTATTTATATTTATATATGTTTAGAAGATAATATACAGTGTCTGCATTTTATAGGACTCACTGCATATTTCGCTTGGTTTTTATGCTAATTTCAGATTTAATATATTTAAGAAATAATATTAATTTAAATTGCTTATTATGGTATTAACATAAATCTTACTTTAAAACATTAAATAGTTTATAATAAGTAAATGTCAGAAAAGTGGGTCAAATTAGTTGAGAGTCACTGTAGGTGTATGAGAGCACCTAGAGAGTTATGTCTGTTTTGTCAGTATCTCAGTTTTTAGGCATATTTTCTTTTTATATTTTTTTTTTTATAAATTTTATTCTAACAATTTAATAACAATTTAATGAAAATTTCATGAAAATTAAAAATTATTAGATGCATTTTTTATTATATTTTATATATTTAACGTCAAAAGTCGATATAAAAATATCACTAATTTAAAAACAAATTGAATTTATAAAATTAACAACTTAAATTATATATCAAATTAAAAAAAGGTAGTAAAGCTGTACTTGAAATTAATAAAATAAATTAAAATAAATTAATTATTTAATTAAATTAAATTTTTAATAATAACAATTAAGAGCGTTGTGTATGCAACCCTTTCACCTCACGCTTCCCCTTGCAGGGTATTAATATGGCTATTCGGCAGCTCGTTGTCATATTGGTCTTATCATTTATGTGGGATTAAGTCCGATTGTCGTTGTTCATAAATATATGTATGTATTCGCAGCTACAGTTAAGTATGTAAAATTGCCGTTATGATGGATTTTACAACACTTCACTTATTGCTCGTGACAGTAAATACTTAAAATATATATTTATATATCTTTTAAAAAGTGCGAGTTTTAAAGGCTTTGGGGTGATAAGTCAATCTCAATCTTCAGTTTTTCCTTTGCGCTTTTTTTAATCTTTTGCAGCTTGAGCGACTTTATCAGACACTGTGACAGTGACAGTGTCTGCCAATCTGTACTATCTTTTCATCAGAAAGCTCTTTAACTTTAGCAGCTCAACAAACGGATTTCATTTGCAGTTTTTCATCATTTCACTCTGATTTTCCATAATTTTCCGGTGTCTTCATCAACTTTATACTGTTTATTATTATATAAGATTGATTTCTACTTTGTGCAGTTACTTATTTGAAAGACTGTTAATTCTGTAATGATTGGCTAAGATTGGGAAGGAAATAAACAATGCTCAATTCGATATATAAAAATATACATTAAAACTATTTGTATAAATTTGTAAAATTTTAGATATATTTTTAGAGTTTTTCCCAATTCATAATTTATTTTCATAATTTCTAAAATACTTAATAATATTATTGCAAATTATTGTTGGTCTCTTTTTGCAGTAGTATATACCATATTCACTAAAAGCGATTTTTAAACTTTGGAGTATTAATAAAATTTTGTTATATTAATTTTTATTTAAATTAAAATTGTATTTATAATTAAATCACAATCTTATTACCAGGATATTTTCTTTTATGCTAGGAATCTTAGTTGTCGATTGGGATGGCACGATTAATCATATGATACACAATAATCGATTATTTTGCTTTCATTGGCGATTTAATTGTTTCGTAAAATGTGTTGCGATTAATTGAAATACTAATCGATTATTCGATTTTTTCAGGGAAACACACATGGAGATTTTATTCCAAAAAAATACTAGCAAAAATATATTTGAAAATTTTTTTTGCAGTCACTCTTAGAATTATTTAACAACATTTTCTGCATCAAAATATTTGTTGTGAAAAATCGAGGAAAAAAGTTGAAAAAGTACACTTTTACATAAATTTGAAATTTTCGAAGGGTACTTAATGGGTTAAGGAAAGTTTTGTGTCATTCAAACGGAATTTAAGTGACCTTTCCATTGATGAAAATATGTTAACGATAACGGCTCAAATAAGCCTTTAATGTCAAAATTTGACCTGCATACTTTACTGTATTTATATTTTTTGGGCATTTTATTATTGTTCTTAATTTTTTGTTGCTATACAATGGCATTGCAATACACAATATTTTAAAAAACTATAACAAAAATAAATCATTTGATTGATCGATTATTTTTAATTTTCGTCGATTAATTGCAATTAATAATCGCTTAGCTTAAATTAATCATATGATTCTATAATCGATTAATAAATATTTTTTGCCATCCCTAGTTGTCATCAACTTGAAAATATTTTCCAAAATATTTATTTTACAAAACTTGAAATTTTTACTTAATAATGCGTCGAAAACATAATTTTTGAACAACTTTTTTCTTAATCTTCAACCTTAAGTTTGTTCGCTTTAAAAAAATGCGAAAATGTTTAGAAAACATTACAGTATTTTAAACGTTGTACTCAAAATTTATTATTATTATTATTTAAAAATTAAATTCAAAAAATGTAATTTCAAAGTTTAACTTAAAAATGTAATATAATTTAATATAATTAAATTTCAATTGAATTTTACTGTTTTCCCACTTTGCGCAGGTGCAACTGCTGCTGATTTTGTTCTGTGCACTTTTCTCTCTCGCTCTCGCTCTCGCTCTCGCCAATTCGAAATGTAGCGCAACATTTCGCAATGGGCAACAATGTTGCTGGCAGGCTCGCCCGCCAAAGCGCATGTCCGTTGGCAACATGCTGCCAGCTCTTTGTTTTGACAACAACGCTTTGTTTATGTTTATATCCCCATACCGACAGGTGGTTGTTGTTTCATGTGTGTGTGTGTGTGTGTGTGTGTGTGTGTGTGTGTGTGTGTGTGTGTGAGAGTCGAATATTTATGCACGGCAATTTCTCAACGTCGCCGTCGTCTGCGTTGTTGTTGTTGTTGCTCGACGAGGACAAGTCAAAAGCGACGGGCTGCGAATTTCCGCTTCAGATTCAGCTTCTTCTCCATGGATCAGCTTATGCTCCTCCTCCTCCTCCTCCTCCTGTCTCCCTCTGTTTCCGTTCCCCCTCTCTCTCCATTTCGATGTTGGCACCAAAGCATTTGTCATTCCCCTTCCCCTTTCCTTTCCCCATTTCCTCCTTTCCCCCTATTCCCCCATCTTTATTACACTGTGCACAGAAAACAAAAATCATTCGAAATTCAAGCTTAAATATTACCGAGTTATCGAGTTTTTTAATTGAGATTTTCCAAATCTAAATATAAAAATCGTGAAAATAATCGAGCTGTCGATATATCTGCAAATTATACCGATTCATCGAGTTTTTTCATAGAGATGTCCACAACAAATTTGTTTGAAAGAAAATAATGTTAAATATAGAGATTTAAATCTAAATTAACGAAGCAGTTTTAAGTTGAAATGTTTGGCTCGACAAAGCAAAAATCGAGTTATCGATATATTGTAAAAAAAATGCATCGAGTTAAAATCAGAGATTAAAACCCTAACCGAAACCGTAACCTTTAACCGGTAAAAACCGATTGAAATTTAAAACCTTAACCGAAACCGTAACCGAAAAAAAAATTTTCTTCTGACCGAAACCTTTAAACCGAAACTCTGTAAACCGAAATAACCGTTTAGTAACCGTTTCATTTATAAGGGTTAATTTCGGTTTTTCATACATCTTAAAATAAATTTTTATTTACAAATTTTTATAATAAAAATTTAAAAATAGTTCTATTTTTAATTAATATTTTAAAAACTGCAAATAAGAGTTATGGTATAACTTTAAAATACAATTTTAAAAATAATAAAACATATTATTAATTTTTGTTATAAAAAATTAAAAAACAAGTTAAAAATAATTTTAATCGAAAAACTTTGAGCTGTTTTTATTTTTTCCGACTCATAAGTATTGTTTGCGATCCCTGATACATATTTTGTTATTAGTTTTGAATTTTATTTTTGATTTTATTTTTTATTTTTAATATTGATTTATATGTGAAATAAATGTGTGAACGAAACATTAAGAAAGTTATGCCTTTTTAATTACTATTATATTGTTAATATAACTATATTTTTACAAAGAAATTTTTTTTGTGAACCGAAACCATACCGTTAACCGGTTCACCGTAACGAAACCTTTATTCAAAGATTTTGCGTAACCTATAACCGATAACCTAAATCCGAACATAACCGAAACCGTAACTGAAACCGATATTCGTTTCGGTTTTAATTCCTGGTTAAAATAATTAAAAAATCCATCGAGTTGAAGTATTTAACAATCGCTTCAGAAAAAATTGAGCATTCGATTTTTCGATGTTTTTTTGCATAACTAATTTAAGCAAGTTTTTTTTTTTAACATTTATTCAGAATACTGTTATTAAGCTTTAACTAAGTGGGGTTGACTTTTGAAAACAGTAATAAAATTTAGTAATATAATACGATATCAAATTATTTTATTAAAAAAAAAATACAAATAAAAATCACTAATCAAAAATAAACAAATCAAGTATTTCTTACGCGCTTTACAAAATTCCGAGAATATCGAACATTTTTGGGCTTGATTATATTTCGAAATCCGGCAATTTTTTCTTTTCCGAGTGTGTGTTATGTGTTGCTGTTGCCAAGTTGTTGCTGTTATTGTTGTTGTTGTTGCTGTTGTTGCTGTTATTGTTGTTGTTTTCTCAGTTTTCTTTTCCACATGTCGCGATTGTTTACGTTCTTTGCTTCGCGGCTTCGTGCTAGCCAAAATTCAATTCCCGCTGTTTGCCAAAATCAGAGATTTGCAATCGGTCTCAGCTATCGATAACCGATGCGCCTGCAGGTATGCAATGCATTTCTCTCGCTCACACTCTCTCTCTCTCTCGCTCTCTCTTGTCTCTTTTTTTAGGCCATTCACGGCACACTTCACACATTTTGTTGGCATCGCTGTCACTTTCAATCTGTTTTTCCTCTTTTCTTTTTTTGTTGCCCTGGCCATATGCCAATAGTTGACCCAACTCTCCTCCTCCTCCTCCTTCTCCTTCTCTCTTTCCTTCTCCTCTTCTCATCTAAATCTATCTGCTGTCCTTTGCTGGCCACCTGCCATGACGCTGATGACGCCTGCGGCTATGCAGCATAATTCGTTTTGGCTTCTGTGCTCTTTTTAAGCCGCTTAAAGGCGCTAACTTTGCGTAGACGCATAACTGCCAATACCCACTGTACACCCCTTGAAAACTAGCCTACCTTCTCACCACTCCCCCCTGTATCCAGACACATTTCACATAACAACAAATAACAACTCTGCTGTCGAGCACACTCGACTCTAAGAGACTCTGTACTCAGACTTATCGTATTTGCATATGCAACAAACTCAAACAATCAAGCTGCGAAATCATACCTGTTAAATATCGATTAGAATTACTAATCAATTCGATTAATTTTGGAAATAGCCGTAGTGACTATATAATTCAATGTTGAAAAATTTGTGATTATATAAAGATTATGATTACAAAAAATCAAAAATAATCTAAAACTATTCAAAAATAATCAGAAAAAAAAAAATTTAAAAATAATCTTTTTGAGTTTAAGGATTATTTTTTATTTTATATTTCTGATAATTTCTGATTATTTAAGACTATTTAGAAAAAATCAAATTATTTTAAATTTTCACAATCAAAGTATAAAAGTAAAAAATTCTGAAAAAATCATAAAAAAATCAAAAATAATCCGAATTCTCAAAAAGATTATTTCTTTATTTCTGATTATTTTTGAATAATCGTAAGCATTAAATAATTGGGCAAGACCGAAAATAGTTGTAATTTAATCAGACTTTTAAACAAGACTTTTAAACAAAAATAATCTAATTACTTATGATTATGATGACAAATCATTATTTAACAGGTATGAATGAAAGCATGATCGAGCTCACGCATCGTTACAGAAAGAGAGCAAAGCATCAGTTGCAGTGTAGTTATGATAAAAGTCTAGCGCTGTCTCAGTCTCTCCTCATTGAACGCAGCTCAGCGACTGACATCAGAAGGCTTCAGCCGATTAGATGCTTCGTGAGAGAACAAAAATAGTTTTTTCTTAGTTTTAAATTTTTTTTTAAAACCTTTTACATAGTATTTGAAAATTTACGAAAACAACGAAATTCAATAAAATTATGATGTCTGAAATTCTTATATTTCAATCATAATGACATTTCTAGTGCACCCTTTGTACCTTTTAAAGTACAGGGTCTAAAAGCCAAAAAAACAAATCTATTTTGCTGCAATTTTTGTACCTGATCGAAATTTGAACAGTTCGGTTTAGGCTCAGGTACAGTCATGTGCAAAAGCTCTTTAGTGCTAAATTGCTACAAATCTCAATCTGCTTTACAACACTTGTTTTTCTGCTTTTTTTCTTTTATTTATCATTAAAAGTCTCTTGATTTCATTTCGTGTTAAATAATTTTCTCACACAAGCAGTAAAATAAATACAAAGACTTGAAAAAACCAAAACGCTTTGCTAAAAAATCAATTTATTGGGGCAAAAAACAAAACCTTTTTGTTCGAGATTAATAAAAGTTCAAAGCAAATTAAAGATAATTACCAAACCATGATGAAATTAACATTTCGCTTTTAAATCTGTTGACTTTTAAAAAATAAATTGTGAAAGTTTGATTGGAACTTTGTCTGCAGCTTTAAAAGCCAAATATAGTATTAACTCCATTTTATGTGATAAAATTATACAAATTGCAACGAAATTTTAAAATATGAATCAAAAAATTTTATTACTATCTCAGAGTTTTTCCCATTGAATCAAAACATTTCTTTAGGTCTAATTTAATTTGCAATTACTGGTTATTGTTCATATTTGTTTAACACGATTTCCAAGTCATATATCACAACAATTCGGAGCGACATTTATCTCTTTGTCTTCCTCTCTCTTTGTCTTTGTCTCTCTGTCTCTGTCTATTTTGAAATGTTTTTATTTCATATGCCTTTGAGTGTTCAACTCACTGAAGGTTCTTCAAAAGGCTACAAAAAGGGTTCTGAATTCATAGAAAACTAGTCCGGATAGAGAGAGGGAGAAAGAGAGAGAGGAAGAGAGAGGAAGAGAGAGGCAGAGAGACAGATAGAGACAGACTGTGGGTTATTCCGATCTAACTTGAATGACAAACAAAGCTAAATCGAGTACAAAGCCAATTGCTTTTCCTCTCGACTGCAACTGAAAAGTAGCTCATACTTCTCCTCCTCCACCTCCTTCCCCACCTCCTCCACCTCCCCCACCTCCACCTCCATGGTTGTCCTCCATGCTCACTTGTCTAGTTATAAAGCGGATACTCATTTAAGTTGATTCACCGCACCAACTGCACCAACAAAAGGCAAAAGGCACAAGAGCAGCGACGTCAGCAGCGACGTCGACGTCAGCAGCGACGTCAGCAGCCAATGACACTTTATGACAATTGCACTTGGCGGCTTTTTTTCTCTCTCTCTATTTTACTTGTTCCAGCAAAAGGGAACAGAAACAGAAGGACAGAGACTCAACTTATAAATAGAGGATGCAACAGAGTCTCTCTCTCTCTCTCTCTTTCTCTCTCTCTCTCTCTCTTTCGCTCTCCAAAAAAAAGAATGTATTTTATGGAAGATGAGTTAAATTTGGCACACCGAAGATATGTTAACCTAAAGATTTGAAAAACGGTTTAAACGGTATTAAAAAATACTTTAATTTAATTTTAATTTATTTTGTTGTTATTATCTGATTTAAATACACTTTTCATATTTATAAACCTGTTGTTCATTCTTCAAGCTATTAATTTAATTATGCAATTAATTTCTTTTACAATTTATGTTCTATATTTTATTATTATTATTGTTTTATTTTTATTTATATTATTTTTAATTTTTTTCATGTATTTAATAGCTTGTTTCTTTAATCATTTATTTTTTTATTTTTCTGTAAACTCTTTTAAAATAGGTAAAGCTAAATGTGAACACTTCTGGTTCCACCAAGATTGACTTAATAAAATAAGAATAACTTAATAGTATATTTAATTTGGCTTTAAGAAATTTAAAAAAAATCTTTATACATTGGTTAATTTTTGATGGATTATTTCGAATTATTGTATACTATTTTTAATACTATATTAATATTCTTTTATATTTATTTTATATACAAGAAACTGTTTTTATTGAGGAACTTTACTAATCTTAATATTTGAAAAATTATAATGAAGTTTGAAAGTGCGTTTTTTTTTTAAGATGAGATTGAAACCTTTAAAGAAAATCCCATTTTTAATTTATAATCCCATAATTTTTAATAAGAATTTAAATGATATGATTTAATACACAAGTTGTGATTTAAATTGAAATTTGTATCTCAATTGTGAATTATTTGTGTGTCTTTAGCGATAGAAACTATATTATCAAATTATTTTTTTTTATTTTTTTATTCCAAAACGATCGTTTCAAGATCGAACTTTAAATACATACTGACAAAAAAGTTGAAACTTTTTCAGGTTGCATAACTGAAAGTTAAGATCTGATGAGAAAGATCTTGAAAAAATATGTATATACTACATTTTGTTTTACTATACAATCTGTGAGTTTGCTTAAGTTATATTAAGAAAGTAAAAAGTTTAACGTACTAAAGGTTAATTTGTTTACAGTTCGAATTTCTAAAAATTCCGTCTGCACTAAAAAGTTAACTTAACTATGTGGTGTGAAAATTTCAGCTTTCTTGCTATAACCGTTTGGCCTACACGTTGATATGTCAGGCAAGAGAGATATATATCTATAGATGTATGTCTTATAGGCGTTACATATTTGATGACATTTTGAAACAATATCATTTGTTAGGGCATCCGAGAAAAGAGTGAAAAAACAAAAGCAGCCAGCGGCAAAAACAAGTGAAAATCGTTCAGGGAAAAACAGACGCCAGAAGGAAATCCGCACAAGTGGTTGTCTAGGGAGTTGGAGTTGGAGGAGGAGTGGAAAAGGGGCTACAAAGGGGTCTTGTGTGTAGGAGTAAAAATCGTAAACAAAATGCCGGAAAAGGCAACAACATGGCGACAAGGCGGCCACGTGCTACACATGCCACATGCCACATTGCCACATGCTTCAAATGGCGGCAACTCCCCACTTCCCCCCCCCCCCCCTCTAAACTGCATCATGTGTCGCCAGTCGCCAGTCGCGACTTTTCTCTCTCTCTCTCTCCCTCTCTGTCTCTCTCTGTCTCTCATGGGATTCCTGTTCCTGTTCCTAGTCTGTCGCCGTGATAATGACTTTTTGTCTTTGCTCAAATGTCACTTGATGCTTGTCCTTCGCTTGCTCATCTCCCATCTCCCTCCCTCTTTCTCTTCCTCTCTCACTCTCTCTATTTCTCTGCCTCTTTCGTTGTTGTCTCGCCGCCTTTGTTAGCGCAGTTTCGTTTTTATACCTCGAGGTTATTCAAGTTCAAATTGCACTGCAGCTTCTTCTTTGCTTTTCTTTTTTTTTTAGACCCTGTACTTCTGATACTACAAAAGGTTTCTACAGTTTGTCAAAAAAAAATATTTTAAAATAACCCATGATATTGCATATGTCCAACGGAACGGTGTTTCGACTCGATTTTGTAGCTAAACTCAACCTGGGAACTGTTTTTTTTCTTCCTTTTTTTTTCGAAAATTATGAATTTTCTGAAAATTATTAACTTTTTAGGAAATATCTTGCCCTTAAGATGTCTTATATTGTGTTTTTCTTCTGTTAAACTTATCTTTTCTAAAAGAGAAGAAATTTTAGACAGTATTGTTTGTTTTTAGAAACCTTTTTTTATTTTTATTTTTTTTTTTTTGGTACAGATCTCAGAGACTATAAGAGGTAGGAAGACCAAACTTTTTATATGGTTTGCTGTATGTTCAGAGAAGATAATGTTCTTTATTTTTCATAAGTTGGTCACGATTTTGTTTTAGAACTTTTGAAATTGTAAATATCGAATTTAAATATTAAATTTTTTAGCATTAAATTGGGATTTAAAATATTAAATATATGCTGTTGTTCAAAAATGTCTAAATAATTTACTAAATTTGTCTAAAAATTTTTGAAGCAATTTTATGAATAATCGGGACAAAAAAAAGAAGAGACAACTTGCTTTTTAGTTCTTTTTCACATATTTAGGTATTTTATGGTTATGAGTACAGGGTCTCCCGCAGTCGAGCTCGCTTGACTGCAGCCATTCACACTACTACGTTTTAGCCGTGATTAATTGGCCATGAGAGCTGGGCCTCTTGGTCGCTTGGTCGCTTGGGCCTTGCCGCAACTGTCGCCGACTGTCTGAAATTTCACAATAAAAATAAAGTAAACAACAAACAGTTTTCATTTCGTTCGTTCGTTCGTTCGTTCGTTTTTTTTTTTGAATACAAGCAAAAAATATAAGAAGAAAATTACTCAACACTTTTGGGGCGTCTGTCCGATGGCCCCATCTTCAGTTTGAGCAGCTTCATCATCATCGTCATCATCATCATGCAAGTTGGCTACAGACTACGCCGCGTGCCTCAGCAACGTTGTCTCGTTCGTCACGCGCTCTTTTCCATCCTGCAGTTGATCCAAAAATCGCAGCGTCCCATGCGGAAAACGGAAATCATAGCGGCATTATCTGTTCAATATCAACGCTTCGATCCGGAATTTCAGCGTCAGGTGCGCGTCAATCTCCAGGATGCGGTCGATTATGGCATTCTGAAGCTGAGGCGTCGATCGAATCTGTTTTCCTTGCGCTCCAAGCGATTTGCCGAGATCATGGACATTTTGGTGCCCCAAGGTGGCTGGGAAATATAATATGTTGAAATTTGTAGAGAACATTACAAAATACACGAATTAAATGTTATCAAAGTCATTTTAATTTGGCTTTGATTGATCGATAAATATCGATAAATGTAAATTTTTAATTAGATTAATCGAAATCATAGTCATTCATTTCTATCTGACTTTACTTGCAACGCAAAGTCGATTAATTTGGATTGTATTTATCGATAAATACCAATATTGCTATCGAATAATGTGAATCATTAGTTGGATTAGTCGAAATCTTGGTAGTTTTCTTCTCTCTCTGACCTTGCTTGAAACAAAAAGTCGATCAAATTGGATTTTCTTTATCGATAAATATCTTTGATATCGATAAATGTAAATAACAAGTTAAATTAATCGAAATCTGAGTCATTTATTTGTAATTGACTGTGCTTGAAAAGCAAAGTTGATCAATTTGGGTTTTATTTATCGATAAATATCGAAAATGCGATCGATAAATGTAAATAACTAGTTAGGTTAATCGAAATAGGAGTCATTTATTTGTATTTGGCTGCTTGGAACGGAAAGTCCATCAATTTGCATTTTTTTTTTCGATAAAAATCAATAATATGAGATGTAGATGAGATGATCGATACATGTTATCGTAATTTCGCACTGCCTTTCCATTATCGATGAATATCGATATATATATTATGGCAAGCAGAGCTTTTCGATAAGCGGCAATTACCGATAACTTGATGGCTTGATGTATCGATAACAATCGAAACATTTATCGAAACAGGGACAGTCGTTGCTCGTAAATGTTTATGCCTCAAACTGTCATGTAATAAGTTGATAAGTTATTATACATAACTATAAAAAATAATGTATTGCATATAAAAAATAATGTGTTTCCTAAAAAATACATAACACTATAAACCGTAGCTACATATGTATGTAATCGATAGCAGTCTGTAACGAACAAGTTGTTAAGTTAACGCACTGAAAGAGAATAATTAAATCATTTAATTATCAGCAGCTGCACAAAACGAATTAAATCGATATTTATATTTGATTGAGAAAATCGAATGAAATGCGATTCAGATTCAGATTCAGAAAATCGTAATGCAATTGGCAAAATATTTGCGATTTAGATGCTGTGGATGCAACAACAATAAAATCAACTAAACTATAAAATTGTAAATTGTAAATTGTAAACTGTGAAACTGTTGCAAATTCCACACACGCACGTGTTGTGTGCAAATCCAATTGAAATGCATAAATTATGCTGAAAAGTATGCAACAAATATTGTAAGCGCACACACGCACATATGCAGGTGTGCAACTCACATAATCGTATGTATAATTTACAGTTGTTGGCAGCTAAATTGACAGAGTGTTAGAGAGAGAGAGGGAGAGAGAGAGAGGCAGGAATTCTCTGTCACGTTACAAATGTGATGCGAATGCATTTGTGGTAAATATTTGCGGTTATCTAAATGAAATGCATTGCATACTTTCTGGCTGAGTGGCAAATACAAAATACATATACTTATATTGTTGTAGTTGTTGTTGTGGCTTCTGCATTTGGCCATAAATCGCGCATTTGGCTATTTGCATTGGAGCGCGAAATATGCAATTAAAGCATAAATTAAGCGTTTAAATTCAGAAATCAGTAAAAGACACATGCAAAAATTTCGTCTGCAACTTAATTGAATATTTGGGCAAATAAGAACTGGAAGTAATCAGATTAGTTAATTAAAAAAAAATAATATGTAAAATTTAATTTAAAGCACACTCGGTCAGAATTTCTAAACGTTTTCTGAAAACTTTAGTTAAATAAAGCGACTTCAGGGCGATAAAAAATTAAATATTTTTATTATATTTATATAAACATGTATATAATTTATTTTATTTTTAAATATTACTATATTATTTATATACTCGTATATATATATTTATAAATATATTTTGAAGCGACCTCAGAGCAATAAAAAACCTAATTTATTTATAAATTTAAATAAATATATTAATAAATTTTATTATTGAAATAGGAATAATAAATTGATGATTTTAAAAATATTTTCTCAAATTAAATGAAAACTACATTTTAAGCGACTTTAAAGCGATTAATTAAAATAAATATATTTATATATTCAAAAAAATATATTAATAAATGTTAATATTTTTATTAGAATATAAGATACGTAAATTAACAAAAATTATAATGTCTGGCAACTAAAATGCTATAAACATTTTGTGAAATTAGATTTTTACACATTCCCTTAAAATTGAAGTCTAATAAAGCGACTTTAGGGCGATTAATTAAAATAAATTTATTTATATAATTATATAAATATATTTAAAAATATTTTTACTTTTAGTTTTTAAATTAAACTAGTAGTTTTAGTCAAAAAAAATTGTTTCCGCACAAAATCAATTAATAAAACAGTTAATTTTCAAATATGCCAAATTTTGAAATTGTTTGCATTATTTTTCACAATAAAATAGCCATATGGAAACTTCATTTACCATTAGCAGTTTCTATTGTTATATAGATTTTTTAATATACTTTAAGCTTCATTGTTAAACTCAACTGCATATTTTATTATTTAAATTTCTTTTCAGTTGCAAACTTTTGAATGCAAAAACCTTATTGAAAATATTTATTTACTATTTTTATTCCAGCTGCACTTGGCAAAATTTTTATCTACTTATTTCTAAAGGTTTCCATGAAAACCTTTGACACTCAGAAAGCATCTACAAATACACAAAAGATGTGCAAGTTATTATTAACAATAAGCTCAATTTCTTGGAATGGTTTACTAGAAAAATTGATAAGAAAATATCTAAGAAATTGCAAGCTTTGTGTTAAAGAAACGAAAATGGAGATATGCTTTTCATTTTGTACAAAGTAAGCTTTTGAAACTCTATTTTTGATAGTTCTTTAAAACTAATGAAATCAGTGGAATGTCCCACTTTTTTATTTATTTATTAATTTTGATTTTAAAATGTCAATAGGATTAAACAATTCACAATTAATTAGAAAGAACAATTAGTTATAAATTATCATCTAAAATTTTCGCTTTATTTAAATTGTTGTTTACAAATTTATTTAAATAAATCCATAAGTTTATAAATTTACTTTTAATATCAATAATATTATTAATAATTTTTTTTGTTTTTTGGTGCAGATAATATGTTTTTGTTAACTTTGTTTTTTGCAGTGCATGGTTGTGTTTATTTCTATGTCTGCACTTTTGTTGTGTCTCTGTGTGTGTGTGTGTGTGTGTGTGTGTTTGTGTGTGTATTTTGTTTTGTTGGCAGGTTTGCAACATTGTCTAAAATGTGAAATCGTTTTGTTTGCCATGTTGCAAATTCGTTGACCGCGATGTCGCGGCTGCCACGCCCCCTTTTCATATATTTTGGACACTGGACAGTGGGCGGTATGTACATAAATGCAGTCGCATGCATTATTAATAAACACACTCTGGGGTCAGGGGTACCCCTACACTCAGGGTAGGGGAATTGTTTAGTTCAGTTTTGTGTTGCTTTCAGTTTTTTAGACTATTGTAAATTAACTTTAAATTGTTGTGGAAAGCATAAGCTGCCCGAAAATGTAGTAAATCCGTGTTTAAATAGTCGCATTATTGCAATGATTACAATATAACAATATGATTTAAGTACGTATTTAATTATTTTGCCACAAAACAATTCGCTTTTTGGTAATGATAATCGGAATTGAAAACTGATCTAAGCTGAATTATGTGGTTCCAAAATCATCATATTGAATTGGTAACACTTATTATTAAAATAATTTAAATCATATCATATATTTGGTTGCACCGCAATTAACTTAAAATCTCATATTTTAATCATCATATCATATTTAATCATTATATTCGAAAAACTTGAATTTTTCCCCTCTAATTGCAAACGGAAACTGCACGGGAAATCATAAATTTGCACGTAAAAAAATGTGGCAAATAAAACACAAATAAAAAATGAAATCAAATGAATAAATATAGAAATTAAGGGAGAAATAATCACATGAAGTTGTCATAAATAATGCATTAAAAGCAATTGCGTTGATGATTTATGCAAAAGTTCACAAAAAAAACAAAATACAGAAAATAATTTAAAATAAAGCAAACAACAAAATATGATGGAATTAAAAACCTATTACAAAAAGTCTAGCTAAGTGTGATGGACTTAAAGCTACTCTATACTTAAGCTACAATATTTAAAATTAATTGCATATTAAAGGTAAAGTTTTTTACAATTAGTAATTATTATTGAATTTCCAATTGATTTCTCGACATTTTCTTACTGAGATATTGAATAATAAACAAATAATAATAATTATAAATACTAAATGGGCCTAAAATAGTTTGGTTAGCTTTATGTTAACTTTTTGAACTGTTTCAAAAATAGAGGGTATCCAATCCACTTATAAGCAACCATTGCAGCTGATAAAAAATTTAATTCGAATTTCTTGTCGGTTAAATATTGATATTAAATACACAATCTATCAAACTTAGAGCTGTTTTATTGAGATATTTATTGGTAATTTACTGCTGCATTTAACAGACACTTCAACGCCAATTTCAAAACTCCATTCTTCATTGTGTAAATCGAATACGAAAGTGTTAAGCATAAATGGTTAAGGTTAATCTATCAAATAAATAACACTGCTGTTTAATCGAAATTTATGTATTTATTTGTTTATTTATTTATTCATATATTTATTTATTGATTTATTTAATTATATATTTATTTATTTAACGTCGACTTAAAACAATCGACAGAGAGACAAAAGAAATCATTAAAATTTAAATTAGAATTAGAAAATGAGAATGTAAAATTAACAATTAAGTTAACAATTCAATTATTTATAAATATTTTAAAAACATTTTTAATTATTTAAAATAAATGAAATTAAACTAAGTTAAATTAAATTAAATTAAGTAAATTGAATGATACTAAATTATTATGAATTAAATGAAATTTAACTAAATTCAGATCAAGTTTGTTTTAAAAGTTCTGCACCACCCCTTTTCGCCTCCGTAAATTGTATCTATTATTATAAGCTATCATCCTACTAAATCGTAACAAGATCGGCCAAACAGAACGCTAGTAATGCCTGATTTAAGTTTCAAGCAATTCAAGTGCCTAAAAGTATGCAATACAAAATATTTTATGTTTATTTAAGTAAGTAACGGGTAGCCGTAGTGTAGTCGGGAACTTGATTGTAGCCTCTAGCGCTTCGCACTCCTTTTACAGGGTATATATTGGAAGTTTGTAAAAAAGAAAGCAAAATAAGAACAGCAAGCACATTGTGTTGACTTTTGAAGCCAGTTCAAGTGTCTGCTTGTATAGAACTTGCCACTTGCCACACGCTAGTTGCAAGAGTTCAAGAGTTGTGAACTTGGCAACAAAATAACAAAAAAATACAAGAAATAAATACAAAAAAACTAAAGAAAAGGTGAAATTGGTTGCGCACTTGTAAGTTTCTTATGAAGCACAACAACAATACACACACACACACACACAACTAGATGTTTTGACTGTGTGTGTGTGTGTGCTGTTGTTGTTGTTGTTGCTCTTGTTGTTGTTGTTGTTGTTGTGAGCAACACGCACAATTAAATCAAATTACCTCAAGTGCACTCAGCGCCTTTTTCACAGCCTCAAAGTCAGCTCAGTAATTAAGCTTTGTGTCAAGTGGTTCGTGGAGTGGTTCATGGAGTGGTTCACGGCTGGTGTTGTGTGGTTAGCTTAGTTCCTGTTCCTTTCATTGTGTGTGTGTGTGTGTGTGTTGTTAAGCTACTTCCGGCAATGGCCATTGAACTTGAAATGTGCAAACAGTGATGTACAAAATAATAGAAACCAGAGTCACTTTGACATTGTAAAAAAACCAGGGACCGCAAATAAGAGTTATGAGAAACTGGATAAACTTTTATTTCCAATTTTTATCTAAAAATTATAGAATAAAAGTTATTTTTAAATTTTTATTATAAAAATTAAACATAAAAATTATTTTTCAATTTTTATTATAAAAATTGAAAATAAAAGTTATTTTATTTTATTTTCAATTGCTAAAATAAAAATTGAAAATAAGAGTTAAATTATAATTTGTAAATTAAAATTGAAATTTAATTATTATATTATAATTTTTTTATTTAGATCGAAAAATAAGAGTTTTCATTTAATTTTTTGATAAAAATCAAAAAATTACTTTTATTCAAAAATTTATATTTTAAAAATTATAATCGAAAAAATCTTTCAAAAATATATTAAAAAGCTGCGCATTAATTTAGAAACACGTTTTTATGCTATGTTTTAAAACATTGCTAAATTGCCATTAAGTAAAAATGTTGAAACTAAAAACAAAGTTAATTAAGTTAAACAAAAATTAATTAGTTTTATTTTGAATCTAAAAGAAAATGATTTTTTCCGAACAAATTTTGAAAATTCAAAAAACAAAAAACTACCGCTTCTATTATTTTTTCCCTGACTGTATGTCGCCACTTCTAAGACTTTGTGGAGTAACCAACACTTTTAGCGGCAAATGAAATGAAATGTAACGGAACTAAGGCTTTAATTGAAATCGTTGTTCAACACTGCCCCTTCCATATACAATTCTAAACACATAAAAATGAAAGAAGCCCAAAAAAGAAATAAAGTAACACTCTTGAAAGTTAACAAAAGTCAAATGATCGAATAGCAAATATCCTAACATTTATATACCATTCAGTTGAAGTTGTACTAAGAAGATTTAAGATTTAAGAAACTGAGAATAACATACAAAAATACAATTTAAAGAGAAGGAAATTTAAAGAAAACATCAAAATATAGACAAAATCATGAAAACAAGAACGAGAAGTTGGGAAAATTTAAATAAGATAATAAAGCTAAGTTTTTTGAACTTTTTTATTATAATACTAAAAATAATTTTCAAAAAGTATCGACTTATAAAGTAGCTTTAAAACTTAACCACAATATTAAACATCAGTAGGGAGATAAAAACAAAGCCGAAAAAATAAAAATTCTGTATTATTATGAAATTTATAATTTTCCTAATTATTAATTTTCTATTACAAGTTTCCCAATTTTGTCTTGTTCTTAGAATGCTTTATCAAAACTACTATGTTATAAGAACTCTTATGGTGAATCAATTGTAAAAGTCTCCGCTTCAAATGATAAGAATATGACCCTATTTTGGGCAGTGTATAAACCTATTGTGGCGCCAGGGGAATCAAAGAACATGTGTGACAAGTTGGAAACGAGGGCGGATTGTTCAAAACAGGACAAAGGCGAACACATATTGTGATGCTGATGATGAAAAGACGCGACGATGACGGTGAAAACGAGATTGAGAATGAGAATGAGAATGACGGGCAGCCGCAACGTCAACGCTGAAAGACGCATTACGAATATGGCCGAGAGCCTCTGGGGACAGGATACAGGACTCAGGACTCAGTCCCAGACTCAGGACTCAGACCTAAACTCCAACTCCAGACTCGCTGGTCGTGTCAAAGTATTTATGCTCCATATGCTACACTGAAAATATAAAAAAAATCATTCATAAATTAAAGTTTAAAATATTTGAACTTAACATATACATATTTTTAGTGTTTGTATTTAGAATTTGTATTTAGAATAAAATAAAAATGTTTGTTTTTGTGACCTTTCTGTATTGTAGAAGTAAGTTTGAAAACAAACAAGCATTTTTAAACATAAACGGACTACACGCCGGAACAATTCTGAAATAGTGGCAACACTCTCTTTTGTTACTGACATAAACAGAAAACCAAAACAAAATTGTTATTGCAATATAAATGCCGATGGCATTTGCACAATAACGACGGCAACAACAATACACAAAGGGCTAGATCAGCTTCACAGCTATTTTTTCACTTTTGAGACCTAAAATTCACAACTGGTTTTGGCTTCTCAAAAGTGACATTAGGCTGGGATCGCTGGTCTAATTCCCGACTATAGGATACCCGTCACATTGAAAAAAAAAATGAGTGCATACTTTTGGGCACTTGAATTGCTAAAAAACTTAAATCAGCCATTACTACCATTCTGTTCGGCTGATCTTGTTGCGATTAAATATAATGATAGCTCATAATAATAGATAACTTTTATTACCAAAAAATATGTAATATTCTAAAAACTGTGCATGTGCACAGTTGATTTTATTGAAGTCAAATTCTTGTATAACTCTTTGAGTCACGATAATCCAAATGAATACGAAAAGGAATTGAAAAATCCAACTTTAGATAAGTATTTTGTATTCCGGGATGAAAGATCGTTTGTCTCAGTTTGGAATTGATTTTGCACCAGATTGCCCAATCTCTTTTTTTCAGTGTATACATATACGTATCTGTATCTACATCTATCTGTTGATGTAGATGTAGTATCTTTACTAGGGGAAACCTCAAAAAAACCGAAATTAAATTTACATCAAAAAATACGTGGACAGCAGAACAGGAGCAACATGTGAGGGTGCAACATAGACAGAGAGAGAGTGAGTGAAAGAGAGGTAGTGAGAGAGAGAGGGGGAGAGTGCGCGCCTTGGGGAGTGTTTCCATTGTTATTTTATTAGGTGAGAATTGTGTCGAGGGGCGGCAACAACAGAAAGTTCAAATAAATAAACAAAATATGCTCGTTCAGACTCGCTGCGTTTGCGATTTCCGTTTCCTGTGCGCTAAATGGGGGCGCAAATAAAGGAGAAAGGAGAGCAAAAGGCAGGTGAAAGAGGGTAGAAAGAGGGTGAAAGTAAAAGTTGCTTAGTGCAGGGTATTAAATTAGTTTTGACACGTAAATTGCGTTTCGTTAGCGAGTTCCAAATTTCACCTGCTTGCTTTTTGTTTTTGTTTCAAAAGGCATTCGCGGCATTTCGTAGCATAATTTGAGGCTGTCACTTTGAAAACGCTGAAATATGCGAATAAATTACACGAATAACGTTGCACACACAATTTATGGGGCAACCTTTCCTGTCTCTCTCTCTCTCTCTGCCTCTCTCTCTATCTCTCTTCACTGCGCAATCGAACAGAACAACTAAATACAATTAACATGAAATTAAATGCCTGTTATTTTATATATATTTATTGTGCTTGTTTGTGCCTGTTCATGCCTGTTTGTGCCTGTTCATGCCTGTTTGTGCCGCTGATTCGTCCGTTTTGTCCGTCCGCCGCTTTTGGCCGCAACGTTACGTTAATTACCCACCTGCCACAAGACTCTTGATTGCCACTTTGTTGCATACTCGCTGTCTCCCTCTCTCTCCCCATCTCCCTCTCTCTCTCTCTCCCCATTTGACGCTGCCTGCGCGTGGCATGCCTCATAATTGCTGCCCACTTTGGCCTAAACTAAACTCAACTCAAGTTAAACTGCAACACATTTCACAACTTTTAGCTGCTTAATTTAAACCAAGAATTGAAACACTTTCAAGTGCAATTCACAGATCAAAAATCCAGATTAAAGCTGCAAAAAAATACCACAATTTACAATTATTTACAATTTATTGTTTATTATTACATCATTAAATAACTTTGTACTCACTAAAATGAGATTTACCTTGTTTTTTTTTGGTCTAAATATCAGTGAGCATTTAAAGCAGCGGTGGGCACGCAGTGGCTCCGGGAGCAGCGACTGCTACCAGCCATTTTTCTGCCTACTGTTGTAGTTGTTATTGTTGTGCTCTCGAATTCAGATTTCGTGCCCACCGCTGATTTAAATGATTAAGCAATGGCAATGAAAATGCATCACCAAAAAAGTTCGCTGAAATTTTCGAAATAAATATTAACACCTTTGACAAAACAAGAATTGACAACTTTGATTTTGCCTCAAAATTTCAACAAAGCGTTTACCAGAAGTCCATCAAAAATTTGTTGATACATGATTACTGATTGCTCCTTCTTTTAAGTTATCTCTTTATAAGTAAATAATATTAGATTTTTGTTGTTTCTATTTCTAGTAGTTTACGCTGTAAATATCATCTTCCACATTTTTTAGGCGTACAGAAATTCGAATGCTTGATTTTAAGTAAAATCAATAAAAAACTAGTCGGCGGTGCTACAGTCGAGCGGTACTCGACTGTCGAAGACCCCGTACTTACTATGCAAAAGCAAACACTGCTTAAAGTCATGTAATATAAGTAGCTACAAACATTTAATGCATTGTAATATATATATATTTTCGCCCAAATATATTGAGGATACGTATATCAATTTACATTAAAGATATAATAAATGATTTATTAAAGCACATCATCAAATTTAACAGATGCACAAAATAAATTGATTTAAGCATTAGAGAAAGCGAGAAAGCGATAAGAGCATTTCCCACATCTCTTAATAATAAACCAAAAAAAATCAAATATTAACATTGAATTGATGTAACTGCAACATTAATATAAAATGTCAGGAAAACATTAATAAATCTTAAAAATAAAAAAGTCTGTTCAAGCCGGGATTCGAGCTCGGGACCTACATATGATCTAAAAAGTCTGCAAATATTAAAAAAAAAAAATAAAAAATTTGCTCTCGCTGGGAGTTGAACTCGCGACTAATTGCAAATTTACTGGGAACTTTGCCCCTTAGGTCACCGAAGCCAACTTTACAAATGCAAAATGCAGATATGTTAAGACTACAATGATTTATTCTTTGCCAGTTATGATTTCTGCAACATCATTTTAAAATTTAATAACATTAAAAAAAACATTTGGGGATCATCTGCTAACAACTTAATTTTATTGGTCAAATAATAAATACTAACATTTTGAATTGATAAAAATGCAACACTTATATAAAATATCAACATAACACAAAAAAATTGATTTTAAAAACAAAAAAAATTTTGTCCGTGTCAGGATTTGAACCCGCGACCCCCTGACACAACTGACAATGTAAGCAAAAAACTAGGCGTTTTTACAAATTGCGCCACAGTCGCTCTTTGAAATCCACTGTCCAGTAATAGATTTCATTGTTACTGGACTGTAAGTCAAAAGTAATTAATTGTATTCATTGATTGTTGTTGTTGCTTCTAAAGTATGGCAAATAATGGAAAATTTAGTTGTTCAATATCTTCTCTGTTTATTATCCGATCACGATGAAATTTTCAGCACATATGGAAAGTAACAATATCTTTGTCTATGCTTAATAAGGAATGTCTATCTTTAAAATTGTCCTTATAATTAAGATTTTCTAATTTGTGGGCGTTTAAGGGGGCGTGGCCAAAATCTAAAACAAACTCGATCTGCTTACAATATAGACGCACCTACATACCAAGTTTGAAGTCTCTAGCTTTTATAGTCTCTGAGATCTAGGCGCTCTTACAGACGGACAGACGGACAGACGGACATGGCTATATCAACTCGGCCGTTGATGCTGATCAAGAATATATATACTTTATGGGGTCTGCCACGCCTCCTTCTGCCTGTTACGCACATTTTTTGTGACAAAGTTAATAGACCCCTATACTTTTTTAAAGTACGGGGTCTAAAAAACGCTGGCGTAAGGTGAATAAGAAGAAGACGACATTTATCTCCGCTTGTCGGTCCGCACGTCAACTAAACTGAAACTAAAAACGGAGTTGCCAGATAAGGAACGGGCGTTATCCAACACTGTTTGAAACAGCTGTCAAGCCAAGCGAAAAATATATTTCTTTAGAGTTTCGGTATCTATCTATCTCACTCTCTCACAATAAGTCAAAAGAAATGGCGGTGAAATTAACAAAAAACAGCAGATTGGATCTTTTCGAGACAGCAGACAAAATTCTGCTGATTAACGAGGTGGAAAATTGGCCAATATTTGTATTTTTTCATTAATTTAGAGGGAGAATCCACGTGAAAAGTTCAAAAGCGATAAGTGCACTAAATACCCGCTGTGCTTGCGTTTCATCGCATATTTCTCCTCTATTAATATTAATATACATTTTTCATTGCCTATTCTCTCCTCTTTTCTGCAAATCAGCTCTGCATGTTCATATTTAAAATAAACCGCTGCTGACGCATAGAGTTACCATTCCATTATATGTTAATTTTCCGTGCTGCATTGGCAACTCTGGCTTTACGATCGTCGACAGCTAAATATTGTGCATTTTCCGCCGCTAAAAATTTATCTCACGTCGTTACTAGGCTTTAGTATGAATCGATCAAGTGTGTAAAGTGCGATCTGGCAACACTGACCTGAATTTAATAACTATCAATTGGCAAAGCGGCCAAACTTATTTATTTTTGAATAAAACCAGTTACATTTTGTAATGTTAATAACATTTTTTTTTTTTGCTTTTGACTTAATATTTAATTGGCAACGCTATTTTACATTTGCGTTTACAATTTAATGTGCATGTGATCAATAGTAAAAAACATAAACCAAAAAAATCGATGTGTCTTGACATTGACATATCGATAATTGATCCAGATCACTAACTTGGCGCAGTTTCGCTTCTTTTGAAATAACTTGAAAATTTTAATATGTATTATTTCTTTTTGTTTCACTTTTATTAACTTTAATTTTTTGCTCTTGTGAAATGTAAAAAATCGTTCATTTCTCCCAATGAACATTTTTTTTGTTTGTGTTTCTTCATCTTTTGCAGTGTGTCTCCAAATTCATGCATAATTTTTCATTTTAAACTGAAGCAACCAAAAGCCGCAAATTTTATAATGCTAACAATATTAATTTAGATGTATATATATATATATAACGGACATCAGTGGGCAAGTGACGCAATTACTCTTTCTTATTCCGACCACGTTTCTTGGGAGGCACATGTGCTTCATTAACTGGAATGGAAACAAATATAAAGTTGAATAATTAGGGCTGACAAAATATCGAGTGATCACAGTACACTCAGGGAAAGAAGTATATGTGGGTGAAGTTATTCAAAAAAAATGTACTTTTAACACAAAAGATTTAATGCAGATTTCTTAAAATAATCCTATCATCTAGTTTTCTTTTGAATGACACAAAAATTTTCTTAACCCATTAAGTACCCGTGGAAAATTTAGAACTTTTGTAAAAGTGTTTTTTTTTTTCACTTTTTTCCTCGATTTTTTACAAAAAATATTTTTATGCAAAAAAATTCTTCAAACAATTCTAAGAGTGACTGCAAAAAAAAAAATTGTTACATCAGTTCCATAACAACTTTCGATAAAAAACAAATAATTTGGAATATTATTTCTTTTTTGGCTTAGGCTCTTTACTGACTTCCTCAGACTAACTAACAAACTAACACTTGATTTACCGCTCTTGCTTTCGGACAAGTCGCTGTTTGAATCCACAGAATGAACTTCCTCCACTTCATCTACATTTGGGGCACTCTACTTTCCAGTCACAGACTCACAGCTCGAAAACGATATTGTGCTTTGATCAGATGGCAAATCGATAGCGGAATTTAAGTCAACAAATTTCTGCACATCATCCGATAGCGACGAGCAATAAAAATGGTCACGATAATGCATCAATGAGCCAGACTTCACGTTCGAAACCAGAATGTCCTGTAGCTGAGACTTTACCGCATTGCGTGTCTCCTTGTCCGCTTTAGAACTACAAAATTTTGAGATGAGGACTTCATAGGAAACTGGTTCCAAAGTGTTTCGTATGTATTCAATAACTGTTTCTCCAGGAATTTTATTAGACATTTTGGTGAAAAAAAAAACGTAAAAATAAATACGACTTGCTTACTACAAATGTAAAATGATACTAAAAATTATTTGAAAAGTTCGAATACAGAGCAAGTTTAAAATGATTGCTATAGCATGGGTTACTTAAATTTGAATTTTATTATTTATTTTGCTTCTCGAAATGAAAACAACTGTAGTAGGCACAGATTAAGATTTGATTACAGTTTTCTGTATTAAAAAAAATGCTTTAAGCAGAGTGCCATAAAACCGAAATCAGTTGAATTGACATTTATTCGGAAAAATTTAAAATAAACAGATAATTCCACAGCCTCATTTCTGCAAGGGAACTCCCGAAACAGAATGCGCACTCGTACACAAATATTCACATACACATTTACAAACAAACACTGCCCATACACCGTTTTTTTTTGTTCTGGACATTCTGAAACCAGACATAATTATGGATATCAATAGCCAGGCACGGATTCATTGAATTTATGACTGCAAAAAAAAATTTTCAAAAATATTTTTTCTAGTATTTTTTATAATTTTTTGAAAATTCTAAATATGACTATTTTAACCCATTTTTCCTACTTTTTCATCCTTTCCATACAAAATGTGCCATTTTAGCAATTTTCAAAAAATTTAAAAAAATACTAGAAAAAATATTTTTGAAATTTTTTTTTTGCAGTCACTCTTAGAATATGATCGGTATGAATCTGATGAATCTTATATTGGGGACTCCATATACAAGACCCATATTCCAGAATAGGTCTGACAAGTGAAGTATAAAGTAGTTTAGTAATATAGGGATCGTCAAATTCTTTCGACCAACGCTTTATGAAACCCAAGACGCCAAATGCTCGATTAGCAATAGATGCAATATGCTTGTCAAACTTCAGCTTAGGATCAAGAAGAATACCCAAATCAGTAACCGACATAATACGGTCAAGCGGTTTACAATTAAGAACGTAATTAAATTCAAACGGAATTCGCCTACTAAAAGACATAACTTTACATTTACTACAATTAAGATTTAAGAAATTTACTTTACACCATGTCTGAAAACTGTCAAGATCAGCTTGCAGCCATAGAATTAGGTTATTGGGAAAACCTAAAAGATGGAGTTTATGCAATAAAAGATTGTGATTAACAGAATCGAAAGCTTTACTAAAATCAGTGTAAATGACATCAGTTTGCATTTTATTTTGAAAACCATGTATAACAAACGTAGTGAATTCCAATAAGTTAGTGGTAGTAGATCTATGTTTCACAAACCCATGCTGGTAGGGTGAAATAATAGATCTACAAAGATATTGCAGCAGAGAAGTTATAACTTACAAATGGTTTTTCAACAAAACTCTCAACTATTCTCAGGGTTTCTTTAGCAAAACTTAGTTATCAAAAAGACAGTTTAATTATAAAAATATAATAATTAACTTATGCAAAAATGTATGAATTTAATCAAATAAAAAATATTAAATAAGAATATTAAATATACGAGATAAGCTTATGTTTAAATTTATAAAAATAATAATAATAATATCTAATAAATGTAATAAAGTACCTCAGGGAAATAAGTATATGTGAATGAAATTATGCAAAAAAGATATACTTCTAACAAAAAAGATTTGATGCAGATTTCTGAAAATAATCTTAGCATTTGAATTCCGTTTAAATGATGAATTTTTGTAAAAGTGTTTTTTTTTTCAACTCTTTTCCTCGGTCTTAAACAAAATTTTTTTTTATGCTTAGAAAAATATATTATTTTGGCGCCCAACGTGTAGCACAAACGGTTAAAGCTGGAGAATTCGACCTAAAGGTGCGTCGATAAAAGGATGTCATGCAAAAAAATCATAAACATAGGAAACATAATCAAAATCAATTATAATTGATGTATAAATCATATAAAATAAGTTAAGGCCCTATTCTCCTTCAGCTTGCTGTTTTTGGACCTTTTTTGAAAAAATTCTCATTTGAAAACGCAAAAAGATATTTGAATTTTTTTTTTTATTGAATGAGTAATGAATAAAAGAAAATAAAAAAATTTTTTTTTTGCCTCGACACGAGGGGTGTTCAAAAAGTAATGAGACGGCGGCCACGATTCCGGGTCTCCGGAGCGTCTGAAAAAAAAAATATAGGGTTATGATCAGCATAGATGTAATTTTGGCCCGTAGTAAAATAAAAATTTTGCGATTTTTTTTGACAAAATGGCGGACACTTGAAATTGACAAATCGAATTTGGACCCATTTTTTGTAGTTTAGTGTAAAAAAAAAATAGTAAAAAAATCGCAAAATTTTTATTTTACTACGGGCCAGAATGGTGACAATTCTACGTCGATTAAATTTTGTTTCATCCAAATCGGTTCAGTAGAACTGGCGGAATCGTGGCCGCCAGCTCGAAAAACGTGGTTTCGAGATAAACGCGTTCAAAGTTTTGACTCAAGCTCTGAATAAATGCAAAAAAAAAAAGTCGAAAAAAATTTTTTGCTGAAAGAGAATAGGGCCTTAACTAATTAATGTTAATCATATGTAAATACTAGATGTATGACAGATGGAACGTACAGAGTTGAGTTTTCTTAAAGCTTAACAGGACTTTAATTTTTGTGGCTACATATAAACTTTTCTGTCTGGAAAATCAGGGCCCCTATTTCCATGTGTATAGTTATACATTTTATTTAAAAAATATCAAACTTGACATTAATACACTTTTAATATTTTTTTGATTTCGATTTTATCTTTTCAGCTCAAACTTAAATTTACACAATCTTCATAATCATTTTTTTTTCAAATCAAGTTTCTTATTGGTATTTATATCATAAAAGTACTTTTGCGCAACTGCTTTAAGTTGACGTAAGATAAAAAAAATAATTAAACAAAATTAATGTCAATAAATTTTACGCCAAAGTTATCAAACTTCTTAATTAAATATTGAAAAAATGGGCCAATTACTTTTCGAAAAAAGAAACCTCGTTAATTGTAACTAATTGTGTGGAAATGCATGGGATTCTAATGGGTATATTTGATGCACCCACAGCCCAGTTGGAAGGCTGGAAGGCTGGAAGGTTGGACCAAAGTGCGTCAGAAATGCAATTAAAATACAATTCCAAATATGTAATTCAAATGACGATGACAATGGGGTATGCACGTTCAACAATCTCCTGCCACGAGACGCGACGCGACTCGAAACCGAAACCGAAACCAGACAAAGGCAATGCAATGATGACGCCTGAGAGAGAGAGAGAGAAAGAGAGAGAGAGCGAGAGAGAGAGAGAGATAGAGAGTCATTGAGTCAGCTTGATGCTGATTACGAAGCAACGTCCACACAGAGAGAAAACAATCCGTACTCAAAATCAGATCGAATTAACTTAAATTAAGCACTTTCAATGCATAAAATTTAAATTGGATACAAGTCCGAATTGCTGAAAATTAGCATGAAAATTCTGGAAAATCTGAAAATGAGAACAACCAATCTTGAATCAAGTAAAACTCTAAAATTACTAGAAATGAATTCAGTTTTAAGTCACACAACAAGTTCGTAATAATTTTTCAACCAGCTGTTTAATTCTAACATATTTTTTTAGCATTTGCGTGCTTAGAATTCCCAAATTGTTCTGGTTTTATTTAGGTTTGCAGTATGCTTAAATCAAGCATCAAGTTTATATTTAAGCTTGATTTTGTACTTGGTTTTATAACTAAACGGACTAAAATCAAATCTGAACTACAGTTAAATTAAGCACATTTTTGAGTTATTTGAAATTTCAATACTGAAATACTTACATTTCTTACAAAAAATATTGTGCTTGAAATAAGATCGAATTACTTGACTTTAAACATTTTAATCTAAGTGAAAAATCAAGTTTGAAATGTTGCGTTCAAAGCTCGAAATATGTATTTAAGGTTTATAAAAAATTATTTGCTGATTTTTATGAAAAAGCTAAAAATTTACTTTTATGATGTAACTTTAAAGTAAAAATTGGAAATAAAACTTAATTTTTAATTTTTATCCAAATTACATAAAGTTATTACATGAACAATAAACCTTAATTTTAAATTTTTATTTTTTACTTTTTATTTTCAAACTTATTTTTGATTTTTATTATAAAAGTTACAATTAAAAATTCAAATATATTTAAAACTTAACAATTAACCACTGAATTCCCTACTGAATTCACTACTGAATTTCCTACTGAATTCCCTACTGAATTCACTACTGAATTAACTACTGAATTCTCTACTGAATTCACCACTGAATTCCCTACTGAATTCACTACTAAATTCACTACTGAATTAACTACTGAATTCACTACTGAATTCACCACTGAACTCACCACTGAATTCCCTACTGCACTCACTACTGAATTCACTACTGAATTCAGCACTGAATTCCCTACTGAATTCACCACTGAGGTTTTCTACGACTGATAGCTCTTATTTGCAATCCGTTTAATTTTCGCTCAGTGCATCGATGTTGATGGCATCACATCGACGTGGCCTTCGCCCGGGCTTCAGTCATGATGCCTCATGCCTCATGCCTCGATGCACTTGTCGCCGCCCGCCGTTTGGTGGCGCCACTTTGTCGCGACGCTTTTTATAATTGAAGCAAATTGTTAGCCCGTTGTTGGGTTGTTGGCATTCACTTGTCCTGCTGTTATTGTTGAACATAGACAGCGAGGGTGGTTTGAGTGGTTGAGAGATGAAATGATTTTACAGCTGCTGCTGCTGCTGTGTTGCATTTTATCAGCTGCCTTCGTTTGCTGTCCTTCCTTTGCCGCCTGTTTGTGCCGCATTCCAATTACAAAACAATCATGATGAGCTCTAGATATTTCCAAGCACTAACAAATAACAACAACAACAACCACTGTGTGTCATTTTGCACAGTTAGTTATTTTCACAGAGAAAGCAGCTATTTTGCATCTCTGAATTCACATTCAGAGAAAGATTCCAAGAGAAAGATTCTCTTTAATCAACTTCGTCTTCAACTTCATCTTCATCTTCATATTTTGCCGTTGCTTTGCATGCAACAGAAACAGAAACAGACTCGATGATTGTTAAATTACTAAGCAAAGAACTACACTTATTTTCAGATCCAACCAACAGTTTGTTGCTGCGCAAATATTTATCTCTACTTGGAATAAATTTGCAATCCTTGTCACAATTGCAATTTAATAAATGCGACGTTGATTTTATGCAAATTTAAACTGCACTAAGTACTAGGAATTTTATCATTGGCAGACTGTAATGTGAAATTATTACTAAATAATGGAGAAGCTTCCTGCTAACAAAGTGAAATTCTAGTGAAAATTTCCATGAATATTCATGGATTAATTGGAAGACAAGAGACAAGGCAAAAATCATGGGAGGTCACTTTAAATAACTTCTAATATTATAATAAGTATTTGTATGCTTAAGCTTATAATTTTTTGACTTATTCAGAAACTTATTCAAAAACTGCATTCAAGCTTCAACAATAATTTTTTAACAAATAAAATCCCTAAAATTTTTTCACTTATTTATAATTTATTTTAAAACAAACGAAATAAAAGATGGAGTCATTAAAAGCAATTGCTATAAATAAATTGCGTATTTCAACAAAATTGTAATTATTGCTACATTTGGTACAAATAAAAAAATACATTTTATGGTTTCTTGTTGATCAATTAATATTGTAAATTCTATAAATTTTAAATTTAATTGATTTTATAAATTTAAAATTTACATTTGAAAATCTTGTAATTATTACTATATCTTATACAATAAAAAAATGCATTTTAAATTCATCTCATGCCTCTTTTTATGATAAGTTAATATAATTCTAAATTATTAAATAAATATGGAAGTATTGTAAATACATTTTAATTCTATATATTTAAAAATTAATTCAAAAATTTTCCACTTGTAATTTAACATTTGAAAAACTTATTTGGTTTAATTTAAAAGAACGCCGAGAAAAAAATTATTAAAATCTATACATATATGTGAATTTTGACTTCAGCTCTGTTTTGCATTTCAAAAAACGTTTTATTGATACAAATATCTTTTTTATATTTCCATAATAATTTTACCCAGTAAAATTATCGCTAATTTTTTGCTTACACATCATTAAAACTTGTGACTTTTTTGTATGTCTTTTCATGAAAAATTCCGTATAAATTTTGAAGACTCAAAAATTGTATTATTCATTATTTATTTTAAATATTTATACAGTTTACTGGTTTACTTAATCTATTGACTACTTAATCTATTGAATAACAAATGCAATTCAAGTGAATTTCGCTTTAAATTGTTTGCTGCAATTGTTTTGCACTCGAGCTACTAAATGAGCTAATTGAAATACAAGTTGAAGACCTGTAACTGACATGACTCTCTCCCTCTCTCTCTCTCTCTCTCTCTCTCGCTCCCACTCACTCTTACACTTTCTCTCTCTGTCCCACTCTGTGATGATTTGAAGGCCTCAAGCCTCTGTGGTTCCTGCTGCATACGATGCTGACTAGTTAAGATGACCTCCTCTCTTTTCTCCTCCCCTTTCCATCTCCTTTTCCACCCCCCTGCTGCAGGAAACATCTTAAGCCGTGTCCAGCTTCTCCTCTTGCATCTGTGATCCACTTAGGAGTACCTCTACTCTCTCTCTCTCCCTGTCTCTGTCTCTGCGTTTGATTTGGTGTCAGCTTTAGGCGCCAGCCGCAAATCCACTTAATGCACACACAAATATCCCAGCGGTGCCACACGCAACACACAACACGCAACACGCAACACGCACAACACGTTGTTGCAACATAACTTGCAGCATTTTGGGGCATGTGCGTTTTGGGTGTTGTGCCCCAGTGTGTTGTTATTATTGGCGTCATTTGCGAAACTGGAACAGAAAGGGGGCGAAAAGAGGGAACTAAGTGAGAGGGATCTAAGAGGGCATTTAAAGGGAATTTGCTGCCGACCAGAAGGGGATCAAGAGGTGCCACACCGATTGTCGCGTATTGAAGGGAACTTCACTATGGGATAAATAAATTTAAAGCTAGAGAAATGAAATTTGTCATGAACCTGAGTTTAAAAGAAGCGGGAAAAGCTGTAGACGAGTTCCCGATTATAGAATACACGTTACTTATTTAAATAAATAGAAAATATTTTTAATTGCATACTTTTGGGCACTTACATTGCTGTAAAACTTAAAACAGCCATTACTATCGTTCTGTTTGGCCGATCTTGTTGCGACTAAGTAGGATTATAGCTTATAATAATATATAACGTTAATTGCCAAAAAAAAAACGTAATATTCTTAAAAATGAGAGTGTCTTCACCCATTTTTCCATCTGACATTCGTTACATTCAAAGCTACAAATTCACACGAACAACACATCAAACAAATGTACAATCAAAATAAAACAAATGCTAAATACATAAACTGAAAGCGTATTTTGGCTACCTCAATTAACTTAAGCCACGCTTACATATTTGTTTCTATTATTTTAACAAAACGAGAACAATTTGCAAAGAAATTTTCAGCGCTTTTTTCGCTTCGTATGACAATTCTCAATCAGTTGACTTTGATCGATCGAAAAAATATATATTTCTTAATTGTATCTTGAGTATTTGGATTTAGAAAATTTAAAATAAACTTAGAAAAAAGTAGCAGAATAACAAAAAATGGAATTTTTAGACCCCGTACTTTAAAAAAGTAAGGGGGTCTATTAACTTTGTCTCAAAAAAAAAATGTGCGTAACAGGCAGAAGGAGGCGTGGCAGACCCCATAAAGTATACATATTCTTAATCAGCATCAACAGACGAGTCGATATAGCCATGTCCGTCCGTCCGTCCGTCCGTCCGTCCGTCCGTCCGTCCGTCCGTCCGTCCGTCCGTCCGTCCGTCCGTCTGTCCGTCTGTATTGACGCCTAGATCTCAGAGACTATAAGAGCTAGAGACTCAAAACTTGGTATGTAGGTTCGTCTATATTGCAAGCAGATCAAGTTTTTTTAGATTTTGGATCGGACCACTATATCATATAGCCCCATAGGAACAATCAGTTGAAAATCAAGTCTTAGTATGGAAAACTTTTTTACTGTTTGAGATATTTCAACCAAACTGACAGAATATGTATATGGGATGGTCCCATACATACTGACCAAATTTGATTGAAATCGGATTACTATATCATATAGCTGCCATAGTAGTATTGTATGCATAAGAATCTAAGTTTATTATAGATATTATTTGAGTTTTTACTACTGTGGGCAAAAAGTACCGGGAATTTGAAATTTAAAAAATTTTGGGATTCCAATCGGAAAAAATGTTTGTACTTTTAGGTTGGCACTACTATCGTTAACATCTGTGCAAAATTATACGTTAAAATATTCATTAGTGTTTAAGTTACGATTAGTTTTGTACGACGCCAAATGTGCATTTGGCGATTTTTGTGCCAAAAAACGGTCAATTTCATCGAAAAAAGCTCCGCGTGGAAGTGTGTGAAACAATGTTTTCTGACTATCAGGATATTATAAAACGCATTATTACGGGCGATGAGACTTGGATCTACGCTTACGACATGGAAACTACCGATCAATCGAGCGAATATCGGCAAAAGGTGGGCCGAGACCGAAAAAATCGCGTCAAATTCGCTCAAAAATCAAGGTCATGTTGACAGTTTTTTTGGATTATCGTGTTGTAGTTCATTATGAATTCCTTCCGACCGACCAAACTGTTAACAAGGAATATTTTTTGAGCGATATGCGTCGTTTGCGCGAAGCTATGCGTAAAAAGAGGCCAGAACTATGGGCTGACAACTCATGGTTCTTGCAACATGATAATGCGCCCTCTCATACTGCCCCTGTTCTATGTGTTCTAACTCGACCAAAATTGTCCCGCAGCTACTTTTTTCGCCTGATTTATCTTTGTGTGACTTCTGGCTATTTTCTAAGCTCAAAAGACCTCTCCGAGGACATCGCTTCGGGTCGATTGAGGAGATTCAATCAAAATCGCCAAATGCACATTTGGCGTCGTACAAAACTAATCGTAACTTATTCACTAATGAATATTTTAACGCATAATTTTGCACAGATGTTAATGATAGTAGTGCCAACCTAAAAGTACAAACATTTTTTCCAATTGGAATCCCAACATTTTTTAAATTTAAAATTCCCGGTACTTTTTGCCCACAGTAGTATAATAAGTACGGGGTCTCCGACAGTCGAGTACCGCTCGACTGTAGCTCCGCCGACTAGTTTGTCCTAAATTCTGGGCTTCTATCCCATAGTAGGGGCTCTAAGGACACTAAGGACAATTGTATTGTTGGATAGTTGCAACTGCAGCTGCAACGGAAGTCACTGCATTTTGGGGTTAAGTCACGCTTACATCTGTCTTTACGTCTTTAACTGTATCTACAGTTGTCTCTGTCTCTGTCTGTGTCTCCATGTGTGCCCCTTGACCCTTTTGACGCCTTGCCAACTGTCCCTTGCCCTTTTGGCTGCAACTCTTTGTGTGATAACACCTGTTTAAACTGCTGCCATACCATATAAATCTCTCTCTCTGTCCCTTTCTCTCCCTCTCTCTCACTCTGTTGCTGCTGCACTTAGTTACTTGCCACATATTTATCTCAGCGTGTGTTACAATTTCAGTTCGTGCCACAACTCAAATGCAATTCTGTGGCATGTTAAGTGAAAATTCTGAAATTATACAACACTGCACACTGGTTCCTGTTGTATGGGGAAGGCGGCCAAAAATACTTCTAGAAGAGGTAGAGGCTTGAAACTTAACAAACAATTTTTATAAATTTATAGTAAAATGATGTATAAAAATCATTCGGATCGGACCACCATATCATATAGCTGTCATATGACCGATCGGTCTGAAATCAAGTGTTTGTATGAAAAACTTTTTTGTTGTTTGAGATATCTGAACCAAACTTACAGAATTTGCATGTGGGATAGTCCAATATATCCTGACTAAATTTGGTTGAATTCGGACCACCATATCATATAGCTGCCATACGAACGATTAGTCTCAAACCGAGTTTATGTTGAATAAATTTTTTGTTGTTTGAGATATCTGAACCAAACTGACAGAGCATGCATATGGGATGGTCCTATACAACCTGACCAAATTTGGTTGAAATCGGACGACTATATCATATCTTTATGCTGCCATAGGAACGATTAGTCAAAAATCAAGTCTTAGTATGAACAACTTTTTTGTTGTTTGAGATATTTCAGCCAAACTGACACAATATGCATATGGGATGACCTCATGTATTTTACCAAAATTTGGTCGAAGTCAGACGACTATATCATATAGCTGCCATAGGAATTACATGTGTTTTTTTAACGTTGAGGTTAGGTTACATTTTTGTATATAGCAAGAGCCCTGGCGCCTATCGGCACTTGAAATTAACATCACATAATCTTCAGATGTTAATTCATAATACACAAAAAGGTTTTTTAATTCCTGACTTTACCTACATATCGAAAACTCTAACGAAACACAGCAAAGACAAACACAGAACGTCTAAAATAACGTACTTAACACAATACCGATTTACACAAAACACAGCAGGAAGTATATATACTTTTTGTTGTATAAATATAGATAATACCTTTATTTATAAAATTAAACCCTTCCATTGCACAATAACTTTGTTTTAAATGGGTTTTGAATTTTTTTATTAACTGCTCTACTTGCAAGTTGCTCACGCTGCAATACCAAAATAATATTATGTTGTGTCTTTTGATGCTATTCTTGAAGAGGACAGGAAGAACAAAACAAAAACAAGAATACAGTTTAATAGCTAGACCAATTCTAAAACAGTGTTGACACATTTTAAGTCCAAATTTCAACTTGGTCTTTTTATTTTTGGCCTATGGGAGGAACCACTGTGCACTGTTAGCATAGCATGAATAAATAGACAGAGACAGACAGAGAGAAAGTGAGTGTGTGACAGAGAAGGTTCGAATAAGATTACAGACTTATTCTTAGTTTCATAATTTTTACCTTATATCTATTTAGCAAAATTTCAAATTTTCAGAATACAGCGGAATTGTTGAACAGTTTTTATCATATTTAAAAAAATTTGTTTGAAATGTCAAATGTCAAATTTCTAATATTTTTTCCATCATTCAATTCGTATATTTATTCTGAAGAGTGAAAATATAGTATAAAAAATCTTATGATTGAAAAATGTTACCAAGTATTTGATGCAATTTAAGGCTATCGAATTTATCTCCATTTTATGATAAAACTATAGAAAAACCATTGAGATGAGTAGAAGAAAATATAAATAAATGTATGTATGTATAAGAAGTCGTTTCTGATCCTTTAAAGTTGTAATTACTTAAAAGATAAACACAAAATATAAATAAAATATGGTTATTGATCCTGTCTTGAGTTAGGATAGAACTGAATTGAATCAATCAAGAAATTGTTAATTTTTAGGATTTTCTTCAATATAAAATTTTATGCAAAAATTATAAAACAATATTAATAATAAAAACAACTGTTAGAATTATGTCCAACTTAAGAAAATTATTTGAACTTGTACCAAAATTGTTTCGTGCTTCGTTCAAATGAAATTTTCATAAACAGAGGCAACAAACTGAAGGAAAATACAGTGAGCACTCGAATATCTAAGCCCAAAACGATTGGTGGCCACCCTTCGTGGGAACTTTAACCCTCGGGATATTCGGGTGCACAAGTCACGCAATTTCAATTCCAGTTATTTTTCGCACCTCATCACGAAGGGATCCAACAGTTTTTTGCTGCTTTCCCCTTTTATTTATTTTACATTTTATCATAAATGGATTTTGGGTTATGCCCCGAAGTCACATATGTACTTATATGGGAAGGAGTATAAACTGATTTATTAAATCCAGATGCCAGGATAAACAAAAAGACAGAAGCGGCAACCAACGGATTAAGCAGATGCGGATTTGTAAACTGTTCAGGCTAAAAACAATTTATAATAATATTATATAATTCCATTTACAACCATCTGTACTCCCTTTAGTCTGCACTAACTTATTGAACTCATAGACCAGCTAATGTCATTAAATTTTCAATGTACTTTTAATGAATGAGTCTGATGACTTAAGTATGTTTTCTTTAAATAAATATGTAGGCTCCTAGTATTTACTGACCCATTAAACTGAGAAACTAATTCAGCTAGAGCCATACATTTTTAGCCATGATGTCAAATTATGTACAAAAATATATAACCCTCTTAACACAACAGATCTGTAAAGATTTAAGCTGAATACGCTAGTGACGCTAGTATCACGAAGGGTGTTATATCATAATATCTTCTAAAAAACCTCTTTTTGAGGTAAAAGTCTAGTGACGAAAACGTTCTCATGTCCCAAAATCTCTAATATTAAATTTTGTGACGAACGATACTAAATTGTATATCTTATGAAAAGAAACCTCTTCACAAGGTAAAAGTCTAGCGACGAAAACATTCCCATGCCCCGAATTCCGTATTGTGACGAACGATACTAATTTGTTAAAAAAAAAAATAGCCTAATTTCGAGGCAAAAGTCTAGTGACGAAAACATTCCTATGCTGCAAAATAACTGATATTCACTTTTGTGACGAACGATACTAAATTGTATATCTTATAAAAATATAACCTCTTTTCGAGGTAAAAGTCTAGTGACGAAAACATTCCCATGCCCCAAAATACCTGATACTCAATTTTGTGATGAACGATACTAAATTGTATTTATAAACTATTCTTAAGAAAAAAAAAAAAACATTCGACTCATTGCGCAAAACGGTTCCGATTCTTCTTACCTAATAAAAATAAATTTTTTGCACAGTGCCGGACGTCAAACTTTGTTTTTAAAGAATAATTTATGCATACAATTCAGATTTGTTCAACCATAATTTGAGTTCAGAAAGTTTGGAGCATGCGAATGCTTACGTCACTAGATGTTTAGCACGTGAAAAGGTTTTCTTTTTTTGAAGTTTAAATACATCAAGTTAATATTTGAAAAGTTTCATCATGATTACATCGAGTGTGAGTCGAACAGTTTCAGTTTGTTTTTAGAAATTGTTATAACAGAACCAAGCTTTTTACATTTCAGACAAAAAAAATGTTTCTCTAAAATTGTGATTTTCGTTGTTTGGTTTTCTTTCATTCGTTTGTTTTTTAACTCCAGTTGCACAGTAAAATCTAGATACTACTTGGATCAATATAGATACAGAACGAGAAGCTGTGGATCTGAAACGTTATTTGAGGTAATTTCTGGTAAATTGTGGGAAAAAAATGGGAATTGATTAGAGCAAATCTAGGAGGCATGTGGAATACTTTCAGATAATTGATGAACAGTTTGTGTTTTGTATTTCAGTCACAGCACAGACTAGATACACTTAACAACAACCAGACAAACAGTTCAGATTTAATTCGAACGACAAAATTTTCACTTTTCGGCAAAACACACACAGCAAAAAAGACATAAACCAAACTTAAAAAAAATAATAATAAACCTACTGTAAATTAGTGTAAGCTTATTGTGTTCAATTTGTGGCTAACAAACTCTTGGCACACATTACGCTCATTGACTAACAAAAAACATCAAAAATAAATAAACATCAACATAATAATACTAAGAAAACATTAACACATTAAAAAAAACGTCTGAAAACGTGTAGAAACAAAAACAAAAAGAAATAGACAGAAAGAAAGAACGACGTCGTAATTGTCCAATTGTATAATTGTTCTAATTGTGTCAAAAAACAAAACAGAGGAAAATATATTTATATAAAATATTGACGACTGATCGATCAGCATCAAAATCGAAACGACAACGATAACTAATATGGAGAATCCGCTTTTAAATTCAGGTGATACGGCAATTCAGACGAATCAGCAACAGCAGCAGCAGCAAGAACGATCTCAATCACACGCTCAATCTCAAGCAAACCATCAATCACAATCAACAAATATCAAGCAACAGATTTTCATACACAGTCGCAGCTACGGCCCCAAAGGCGGCAACAACAACAACAGCAAGAAAATGCAACGAAAATCTGGCAACGGAATGTCCAACGGACATACAGATATTAACCATCGCCAACATCAAAATTATCATCACAATCACTATCAAAATTATCAACATACTCAACAGACAAACAATTTGCATAATAATCTTAATAATTATAATAATAATGGCAACAATTATACAAATGGACAGGGACAGGGATATGGACACGGCGATTCTCTCTCCGCCAATCATCATCATCAAAATAATCAGAATAATAATGGCCGATCTATAAATGGAATTTTCTACAGACATTGCTCGGATTGCCACGGCAATTTCAATTTGAATGGCACTGCCAGTGTGTACAACATACGCGGCTGGTCCGGCTGGGAACGGCAACAGCAGCAAATGGAGCAGCAAATGGAGCAGGTGCATGAAATGGAACTCGAACAGTTGCAAAAACAGGAACAGCAACAGGTAGGGATGGCACGATTAATCATATGACACACAATAATCGATTCTTTTGCTTCCCTTGGCGATTTGATTGTATCGTAAAATGTATTGCGATTAATTGAAACACTAATCGATTATTCAATCAAATAATCGCGTCGTTGCCAACATTTTTCAGTGAAACACACATGGAGATTTTATTCGAAAAACATACAAGCAAAAACAGAATTCTTTAACTAAAATTTTCTCCATCAAAATATTTTTGGTGAAAAATCGAGGAAAACAGTTGAAAAAGTCGACTTTTACATAAATTTGAAATTTTCGAAGGGTACTTAATGGGCTAAAGAAAGTTTTGTGTGATTCAAACGGAATTTAAATGACCTTTCCATTGATGAAAATATGTTAGCGATAACGGCTCAAATGAGCCTTAAATGTCAAAATTTGACCTGCATACTTTAAGCTGTGAGCCACTGTATTTATATTTTTTGGGCATTTTATTATTGTTCTTAATTTTTCTTGCTATACAATGGCACTGCATTACACAATATTGTTAAAAAACTATAACAAAAACTAGTCGGCGGTGCTACAGTCGAGCGGTACTCGACTGTCGGAGACCCCGTACTTATTATAAAGATATCTCAAACAACAAAATGATTTTTATACTAAGACTTTATTTGGACTGATCGTTCCTATGGCAGCTATATGATATAGTAATCCGATTTCAATCAAATTTGGTCAGTATGTATGGGACCATCTTTTATGCATATTCTGTCAGTTTGGTTGAAATATCTCAAACAGCAAAAAAGTTTTCCATACTAAGACTTGATTTTCAACTGATTGTTCCTATGGGAGCTATATGATATAGTGGTCCAATCCAAAATATAAAACAAACTCGATCTGCTCTTAATATAGACGAACCTACATACCAAGTTTGGAGTCTCTAGCTCTTATAGTCTCTGAGATCTAGGCGCTCTTACAGACGGACAGACAGACGGACAGACGGACATGGCTATATCGATTCGGCTGTGGATGCTGATTAAGAATATATATACTTTATGGGGTCTGCCACGCCTCCTTCTGCCTGTTACGCACATTTCTTTTTGTGACAAAGTTAATAGACCCCTTTACTTTTTTAAAGTACGGGGTCTAATTAATCATTAGATTAATCGATTATTTTTATTTTTCGTCGATTAATTGCAATTAATAATCGCGTAGCTTAAATTAATCATATGATTCAATAATCGATTAATACATTTTTGCCATCCCTAGCAACAAGTGGAGGAGCAACAACTGGCAATGGAAATGGAACAACTGGCAACAACTCGTCAGCAACAAATTTTGGACGCGTCCTCATCGCATTTTGAGAAGATGCAACCGCTGCAAACGTCGCGATCGCATCCATTGAATGTGAGCGCGCCCAGTTTTACGCCAGCAAGTGCTCGAGAAGGTAATTTGACATCAAATTCATCAGTGAATGCCACAGTCATTCATCCAGTTAGACGCAACAACGATAGACAGTTGAATCATCAACAACATCATCAAAATCATCAACCAATGCCGAGTCAATCGCAGCCACATTTACACTCAACAACAACAGCAACCACTCAAAGAAATCTCCACGGACAACAACAACGTCGCCAACAGTTGCCGGATTTATTTCAAACCGTATTGAAATTAATGCGAGAACTGAATCGATCTGTTAGCTATCCGGAAATGATTGGCATGCTGTCGATGCGACTGCAGCGATTGCCGGTGGAGCTGAAGCGTCATATTCCCCACACGCTGCACGGCGCGGTTGCCAACGGCTATTTGCGCAAGGATGGCAACTATTATACGCTCCTGTCGGAGCAGGAGCAAAAGGAGATCATGCAGCGCAACCAGGAGGCAGCCAAGCGGGCCAAGGAGCTCGAAAAGGAGCCGCTCTCATGGCGCATACGCTAAATTTTGAACTCCAAAAAAAAAAAAAAAAAAAAAAAAAAAATTCAAATCGAAATCAAATCGAGAGCCAAGTGAAGAATGAAGAAGAAAGAAAGTTGTCAAACATAACAAACACAAAACTGTAACACAAATGTCTTCCTTGAGTCCTTCCTCACTACTTTCCTTTTCTTCGCCTCAAAAACCATCCTCAAACCATCTTCAAACCATCCTCAAATCGAATCAAATCAAATGATGCGCTCAATATTCGTTGATGTTTTGTGTTCCTGCGTTTTACCTGCAATCTAACTATCGATGCATCCAACGCAAGAATCAATGTCATCAAAAACTTTGTATATATGTACACATGCACATATGTATATCTGACTATATATATTTTGTTCCACGATACAAACTAATCACTGGGCTGCTGCCGCCGAGATACAACGACGCAATTTCGAGTATTTCTCTGAAATTTAAGTTATTCAGTTTTAAACTATTTGAATTGTGGCAAACCCTTTGTGTAAAATAAAAAATTTTAGTTCAAATGCAAATCGTATTTCAATTTCCAAACACTCATTGAAAATCTTGTAACCAAAAACATTTTTAGCCAACAAAATTTTTGAAATACAATTTTGTGACGAACGATTTTAGATTTAATGTGTAAATTATTTCTTAAAAATAAAATTGGCACTCGATACATTGCGCAAAAAGGTCCCGATTTTTCAAATTTTATAAAAATAGCTATTTTGCGCAGTGCCGAATGCCAAACAAAACTTGTACACAAAATTCAATATCGTTCGTCACAAAATTGGTTATCAGAAGTTTGCTAGTCGCCTTTTGCAGCCTTTGTGGTGCTCTTGTCACTAGCGTGGTCTACTAACCACAGTGATACAAGTTTTAACATAATCCAGTAATAGTTATTACAAATACAATTATATAAGATCTCTCTCGTTCTTCCTCCTCAGAACCCCAAAAATATGAATACTATTAAAAAAGAAAAATATTATAAAACCTATTAAAGTGCCTTTATCTTTGCCATACACATTCCGAACTTTTCTCTCTAAATATGTAGATTAATTTTTCATCACTGTCCCATAAAAAATTAAAAATACAAAATAAATTTTTCTATTTGTCTCAAATGTAATTTTTATGACAGAATTAAGAATATGGAGTGAATAGTGCTAATTTGCCAATATTTCTGCTTTTTTTTATATTTATATTAAAATTAACTAAATTCTCTCTTCTCCGTCAAACAAATTTCAAAAATTTGTTTACTCCTAATAAATAAGAAAAATAAAAATAGTAAAGACCTTTTTTAAATATTTAATACCCAACTTTTCTTTACATATTCTTGAATTTTCATCACTATCAGATGTAAAATATAATTGTAATTTAATAATTTTTTACATTTTTATTAAGTTAATTTTTATGACAGAGTTAAATAATCGAAGTAAATGGTATTAAATGTTCTTCCATTGAATCTGTCCTTTCTGTCGTTCCCCTCTCCCTCTCTCTGTCTGCCTCTCTCTCTCTTTTCACACTGTGCGCTCGTGCCATCTCTTTTCGGGCTCTCTGCAGTTGCAGCTTCTCGTCTCGCTGCCACTGCTCGGATGCTCCCGACTCGGATGCTCCTGCGACTGATCGTGCGCCTCACTCGGATCCACACTCGGACTCGGGACGAGGGAGTAGCGATAGTCGCGCACCTTCAGATAGCCACAGATGATGGCGTCGTGCAGATTGACGGTGATCTGGCGCTTCAGCTCCTCGTCCGATCGGTCCAGTCGCTCGGACACAGCCTCGACGATCTCATGCTGGGTCAGAGGTCGATCCGACTCGGCAATCACGTTCAGAATGCTGCTGAACAGATTGGGAATCAGCTTACGTCTCGGCGCCTGATTTGGACTATGATTTTGTCGCATCTTCGAGGGCCATCAGCAGAGGATCGGAGCAACAGAGCAACAATTTGCTCAAAATATATGTATATATTATATATGTTTGTAAATCAGGTTGAAAAGGTTGTAGGTTGAGCTGTCTGACAGCTCTCTGAATCATCATTGCCAAGACATTTCGAGTACTAGATCTCGATTTGAGGTTTAAATCTGTATCTGAAACAAAGTTAAATCCACAATGTTTTCATATCAATTAATATGTAGTCTTTTTTTTACTTTACTACAATTTTCATAAACACGTAAAAGTATTTTTAAGTGAAATATTATATTATACGCATTCAATGTGAAAAAAAATATGCCTAAAAACATGAATTTAATTAAACAAAAGGCGAAACTTGTAGCTCTCGATTAGCACTAAAACTGGTGCTCAGCTTGATATTGGGCAATTGTTCGTTTTCAATATAGTAACAAAAAACCAAGGCGTTCGCACGCGACAACAACAAAAGTCGCTTTTACGTCGAACACCGATTTCGGTGAATCCTGATAGAATATTTGAATGCGACTAATTTTAAAATGTAATGCATTGATTTATTTTAATTATGTTTTTTTATTTGATTCAAAAATATTAATTAGTCTATTTTTTAATTTAGCTTAAATCAGTGTCGCACGTCACATTTTGTTTCATAATATATTTATGTTGTTTCTGGCTCCCTTTTTTTGAATTGTATATCGAAAGTAGCTTGAAAAACGTAATTTAAACTAAAGCTTCAATATATTTTTTTCATATTTTATATTTTGTATAATTTTGTAAATAATTTCTATGTATTGAAATGGTTCATGTTACAATCTTACTATCTCATTTGGTTTAATCGTTGGAATACAAACGGTCCATTTTGGAAATATAGAAAAAGTGAATTTATTCCAATGTAGAATCTATATGTTCATCTTATTGAATTTCTTCTAGTGTTTATTGCTTAAATAAATGACTTGAATATATTTCTGGAAGAAATTTGCACAGGATTTGAATTTTTGATCAACTTGAAGTCGGTGGAAATACCCATATGTATTTTTTAAAAATTTAAATGTTGCTTTTTCTTGCTTTTAAAAAAATTCTTTTTCTTATGGTTTTGACGTTAAATAAATAAGGAAAGAAGTGTGTAAAAAACTTCAAGCTAAGGAGAATTGTGATTATTTTGAAGCTGATGCTGAGACACTTGGAAAAGTAGAAGTGCGGTTTCCATTTCGTTTGGTAAGCAACAACTTCTGCAGGACACAGAGAGAGAGAGAGAGAGAGAGAGAGAGAGAGAGAGAGAGAGAGAGAAACAGACAGAGAGAGATAGAAGGGGAAGCCTGATATCGATTGGCAGTTAAAGTCGCGTTGTAAACGGAATTCGAGGGCAAAACTGTTTGGATTGTGGGTAATAAACCAAGACTACAAATGCGGCCAGCTCGACAACTCAACAAAGAATCTCAGTCTCGAAAATTTGCATAAAGAGAGGGAGAGTGAGGCAGAGAGAGAGGGCGGGGAAGAGGGAGAGGGAGAGAGTTGTTGTGTCTGGCACGTGTCACACAAAATTTAGATAGCAGCCGAAATTTGAAGGGACGATGCGTAACAGGAAAACCGCAGTCACAGCTTGATTGAAATCAGCTAGAGTGCCGTCGCATTTATCTAACAGATACAGATACAGATACACTTACACTTGCAGATACAGATACCCAGATACAGATACATTTATCGCATGACGAAGCGAATTGAGCTGCATGTACACACGATGATGGATAAAATAATAGAAGCGTTAATTTCATTTTTGTATTTTTGAAATTGCTTCGGAAAAAACAATTTTTTTATTTTCATAAATTTTATTTAATACAAAATTCAACAATAACACGGGATTTTCAATTCATTTATTTTTATTTGAATATTCCCAGATTTTGTTTCTAATAATTAATTTCTTCTTTGATCCTTTCAGTTTAAATTTTAATTTTTATATAAATTTATAATAATCTAATATCATATTAAGTTTTTTATTTTATTATTAGTTTTGGTCGTTAGTAAATAAATTCAATAAGTAAGTTAATAATTGCATGCATCGTATTATTAACTAATTGGCTTAAAATGTCGCCCGTTTCTATTATTTTGTCCAGCACTGTCTGTCTGTTTGTGTATTGCATAACTGCAGACAACCCCAATCACAGTCTGAGCCATAATTGTAATTGGCCAACAAGTTGGAGCGCAAAAACAAAGCGTGCTCAACAGTTCGATATTTATTTGTGATACCAAGCAATTTGATTCGCGACGGTTTTTTTGTTGCACAATTCTGAGTGGTGAGAAAATAGCTTAATTTAAAATAGTTGCAAATTTCGGAAAATACAGATTTAAGAAAATTTATTTTCACTAGGGTATTCGATTAAATTAAATGAAAATACAAAAAAAAATTAAAAACAAAAATAATTTAGTATTATAATAGAAATAGTTAAATATGTTACAGTTAAGGGACTTGATCCCCTATTTATTTAAATATATTTAAAGATTTTTATTTTTTTTCCCGTTGAGTCTAATTTTAAAATTAAAGTATTTAAAACAGATTTTTAATAGTGTATTGATTTAAATAATAATTCAAAAGTATATATGTATATTGATAAGTCTGTTTAATTTTCTGCCTGTTACACACATTTTACACAGGGTATAAGAAAAGTAAAAAAAAGATGTAAATAAATATATTAAATATATTTAAACAAATATAATGTTATGCAAGTAACATACATAATCGCAAAGCTATTAAACTCCCTTGCACATCCTATGGGTATCGAGCATAAAATGTAAAGCTTATTCCTCAAAGCTCTCTATGACACCCTTTCGCTTTATCACTAACTCCATCTCCATCTCTCTCTCCCTCTCCCTCTCCCTCTCTTTTCAACGCTCTGTCGCTTATTGTATCCGAGTTGCAATACAATATCCAAAACTGTCG
>JBAMBJ010002071.1:0-27848 GCA_037043495.1 Drosophila recens
ATTGCCAATGTTTTTTGACAATTGTACGCGGATACTATTTACCAAGAATCAGTACAACTTGGGTTTCGACAACAACGTTTTTTATTTTGGCAAGATTTGGTTAATAATATGCGGCTGTGGCTTTTTACAATTAGCTTCGCCAGATCAACAACGAGAGGATATGTACAATGCAAAAAACGCGGGAAAAAATGCTAGTGTATATGTATGCGTATGTGTATGCAATGCAATGCAACTGGAACCGGTACACGACAAGCCTGCTCATCTAGTTCATACTGTCCCGATAGTTATATCGATAGAAACGGATTAGGCTGCTGCTGAATCCGACATACTCCCCCCGTTGGAAGCCTGTCTTTCAACAGAGTCCTTTAGAGGCAACAAGCACAGCTTGTTCACTGCTCTTCTGATGACACCAGATGCTGTATTCAGATCAGCTACACGGGCGACTCCATCCTTGCCAGGGACCAGATGCAATACCCTGCCAAGCGGCCAGCGCATGGGTGGCAGGTGTTCGTCCTTCACGAGTACCATGTCATTAACGCACAACGATTGCGTTGGAGAGCGCCACTTAGTTCGCTGCTGCAGAAGAGTCAAGTATTCTTCACGCCACCGTGCCCAGAACACCTGTTGCAACTGCGACACACGCTGCCATCCATCTAGTCGGTTGTAGTTCAGCTTGGTCAGATCAGGCTCGATGATACAACTTGGGGGACCACCGAACAGCAAATGCGCAGGAGTCAGGACATCTAGATCTGCTGGGTTCTCTGAAAGTGCAAGTAATGGGCGAGAATTAACAACTGCACAGATTTGGCAGACGAGGGTGCGCAGTTCATCAAAGTGCAACACCGAGCGGCAAACAGAGCGATAAAAATGGTGCTTGGCCAGCTTCACAGCCGCCTCCCATAATCCACCAAAGTGCGGAGAGCGAGGAGGAATGAACTTCCAATCGATGTCATCGGCGAGGGCAAAACTGCTGCACTGCTTTCAGGTGGGAGTCGCTTAGCATCAACGTTTTAAGCTTTTCGGGAATGCAGGGCGCAGGCCAGCTTGGACGATCATCCACAAGATATGGCGGGCCATGGAACCAGAGATCGGATTGTGCCAACACTTCTGGAAATGCGCCCCTAGAGAGGATGTCAGCTGGATTCCTATCGGTTGGGACATGATGCCATTGCATGCCGAGGGTCAACTCCTGTATTGCAGACACTCTGTTCGCAACGAAAACATTAAATTTGAAGGGCTCATCTCGAATCCAGGATAGAACCACTGACGAATCGCACCAGCAATAAAACTGGCTGCAGAAGATTCCGGTACGCTTGATCTCATACATCAGGCTTGCCAATAGCTTCGCTCCACAAAGTTCCAACTTCGGAACGGACAACGTCTTCAAAGGCGCAACTCGCGACTTGGAGCACAGGAGTCTACTTGTGACAGTCTGACCTCTGGTGACCACGTAGACGCAAGCTCCATAAGCCTCCAAACTGGCATCGCAAAATCCATGAATCTCCACCTCAGCATCTGCGATGAGCACTACTCTGGGAAACGAGACGTGTGGAATGCTCTGGAAACTACTGCATAACTCCTTCCATGCCGTGTCACGTGCTAGAGGCAAACTTTCATCCCAAGTCAGTTGATCCTTGCAGAGCTGCTGAAGAAAAATCTTTGCTTTAGTTATGACTGGGCCTAATAATCCAAGCGGGTCATAAAATCGGGCAACAATAGACAGAACTGAGCGTCTCGACGGCTTCACTCTAGAGTCTAATGCAGAAAAAGAAAATAAAAGCGTATCAACTGCTGGGTCCCATACAAGGCCAAGGGCTTTGGTGACATCGCTTCCATCATCGAACTTCAAAAACTGTTCTCTGTTTTCAGCAGCTACTCCATCAAGGACCTTCTCGTGACTCGAACACCATTTGCGAAGCTTGAACTGGCCACGGGCCAATATAGCGCACGTCTGATCCATCTTTTGCCTGGCTTCTGCCACTGAGTTCGCTCCGGAGATAAAATCGTCAACGTAGAACTCCTGTTGTAGGGCCTTTGAACCAACTGGATAAGCATCACGCTCATCAATGGCCAACTGGTGCATTGCGCGTACTGATTGAAATGATGCAGATTTGGTTCCATATGTCACCGTATCCAATTTGAATACCTTTATGCCCTCCTCAGGCGAATCTCTCCACAGGATGCATTGATAAAAGCTATCAGGCATGGCAACTCGAACACAGCGGTACATCTTACAAATGTCAGCTGTTAGCGCTACAGGATATGTGCGAAAGCGAACCAAAATATGAAGCAGCTTTGGCTGTATGATTGGGCCGGCCATCAACACGTCGTTAAGAGAGTATCCTGAATCGGTCGACGCAGAGCCATCAAACACCACACGCAACTTTGTTGTGGTGCTGTCCTCCTTCAAGACGCAATGGTGAGGAAGAAAATACTTGCAGCAATCTATGGACTCAGGAGCAACTTGCGACATGTGGTTCAGATCCAGAAACTCTTTGATGAAAGCTGAATACTGCTCCTTTAGATGCGCATGACGGCCCAATTTACGTTCAATGCTGAGGAAACGACGATATGCCTGGTCATAGGAGTCGCCTAGAAGCTCTGCACTGTGCTTCAAAGGCAACCGAACCATATATTCGCCAGACGGCAAACGAGAAAAGTTTTTTACAAAGTGCTGCTCGCATTCCAATTCTTCCTTGCTGGCCTTTACCATGGGCTCTTCCAAACTCTCAATTTCCCAAAAACGTCGAACCAAGTCATCCAACCTGAAGTCCAGCTGAGCAGCCTCGCTGATAAGAGCGCTGCCAGTAGACAACAACGAAGTGCTACGATGCTTCTCAAAACCTCCAGTCACGACCCAGCCAAGTCGCGTCTTTTGAAGCAGCGGCAATCCTGGCAACAGCATGATTTGCCCAACAGATAGCAGCTCATAGAAAAGGCTCGCTCCAATTAAAAGATCCACTCGCTGTGGCTTGTTGAACGCTGGATCAGCCAGTGTAATGTTGGAGGAATCTTCCAATCCGACGTGTCGATTGCGAAGCTAGGCTGACTGTCGGTAATAGTTGGGGCCACAAGGGCGTCAAATGTGGCTGAATACTCTGACGTTGACGACTTCATCTGAATTTTTACAGCTGATCCGTCAGTGCAAACGTTCGTGTCTCCGAGACCCGTGACGACGGCCGAAGATCTGGTTTTCTTTAAATGCAGCCTCTGTGCGAAACGAGAAGTTACCATGTGCAGCTGGGAACCAGAGTCCAGTAACGCTCTGCACGGAACCAAAGAGCCAGCGCTATTTCTCACCATGACCACCGCGGTGGCCAAAAGCACGACACCAGACTGAAGACCTTGGGCAGCAAGAGAGGTAGCAGAGTGAGCTGTAGTCGACGAGGGAATACTGGCGGCAGACGATGCGCTTGCTGGTCCTAATGCCTGAGAATCAGAAGAGGTAGCAAAATGCAACAGGCTGTGATGCTTTCCTCCACAGGTGCGACAATGACTGCTGCTACATGAACGAGTTTGATGCCCTTTCTTAAGGCAGTTGAAACATAAAGCCAGTTTTTTCACCTCCTTATGGCGCAGAGATGGAGACAAATTTGCAAATCTACTGCATGAATAGATTCCGTGGCCGCGCTCATCACAGAAACCACATCCACCTTGGCTAGTCTCGGCCACAAACGCCTTTCTTGGGTTAGCATTTTGGTTAGATTTGCCCATATGAGAATTTGCTGACGTCGAATACTGTACGCTGTCCAGCTTCTGGCATCGCCTTTCCAAAAACTCAAAGAACTCATCAGCTGTCGGCACCTTGTCCGAGGAGCAGGCGTCATCCACTTCTTTTGGGTTTTCACGTCCAATTTCTGAAGGAGTGTTTGCACAATAAAACATCCTGAAATCTGATCCGAATTGCCCAATGTCTTTAACGCACGCATATGCGAGTTGACCTTGTCAGAGAATTGCCGAAGTTGTGCCGCAGACTCGTTGTCTACCCTCTTGAGCCCAAGAATCTCCTTTATGTGTGCCTGGAAAACAATACGTTTGTTACTAAAGCGTTTATTAAGAATATCGAGAGCCACACGATAATTGGCACCGATAAAATCTAACGATCTAACCGCATCCAACGCAGGGCCAGACAGACATGAGCGAAGATGCTGCAGCTTCTCAATGTTGGTCAATTCGGGATCCTTGTCGACGACAGACTCAAACATTGCGTAGAAATTGGCATATTCCGTATAGCCATCGGAGAATGTAGGCAGCTTGAGCTCGGGCAAACGCGATCTATTAGCCACTATCACGGTTTGATTAAGAGTGTCATCATAGCGCCCAAATGTCGAATGTGGCGGGGCATTTGACTGATGTTTTTGAATAATTACGCGCACACGAGCCTCGAGCTTAGCCATTAAATCGTCAAAGTCATCGCGCACCTTGCTGCCAATTTCGTCGAAGTCGAGTTCTTCTAACGAATTATGCGCGCCGTTAAAGGTAGATTTAGTTTGCTCAATACGTAATAAATGCACTTCTAGCTCGACAGGGTCTAGATCATTAAGCTTGTTTGTTGATAAATCACTTTCGAGATTTTTAGCGCGCTCAAACAATGCAGACACTTTGCGTTTGAAAAAGGTCACCCTGTCTGCAATTCGCGCATCATCAGCGTTTGTGTTTGCCATGATGGCGCTTGGCAACAATGCAACGGCGAAAGAAATGCAAGCAACAACAAAAGTCAGTAACCGCACAGCCGCTTATGTACAAGCGTATGTATATAAGAAGGCTGAGAATGGCAACAACAACAACGAGCGAGAGTCTACTTGCGGTGCCTTTCCCAATAAGACACAAAGTATGACAATATGAAACTGTTGCTTTGCAACACACACACGCACTTATGTATGTATGATTTTGTTTTCAGCGAACACCGAACTTCACTGCACAATTGAATTAGCACAATTATTTAGCCTATCTCGCCGGGGCCTCCAAATGTTGAATTGCCAATGTTTTTTGACAATTGTACGCGGATACTATTTACCAAGAATCAGTACAACTTGGGTTTCGACAACAACGTTTTTATTTTGGCAAGATTTGGTTAATAATATGCGGCTGTGGCTTTTTACAATTAGCTTCGCCAGATCAACAACGAGAGGATATGTACAATGCAAAAAACGCGGGAAAAAATGCTAGTGTATATGTATGCGTATGTGTATGCAATGCAATGCAACTGGAACCGGTACACGACAAGCCTGCTCATCTAGTTCATACTGTCCCGATAGTTATATCGATAGAAACGGATTAGGCTGCTGCTGAATCCGACAGCTCTTTTTAGATGAATTTAGGCGAAAGAATTTTTAGGCGCTCTCTTCAACTTTTTTTTTTATTGAATTTTGAAATTTTGATATTTTCAATGCAAAATGAGCTTTTGCATTGTTGTTTTCAGCAACTTGTCACTAATATGAAACGTTTACCAACACAACATTTTCTCTCACATTTTATATGTTTACGTGTTTTCCAACACTCTCACGCTATAACACTATTACAGAAACATGTTTAAAACGTGCATATAAAAAAAAAATAAAGCCAAACGGGCGACTCTATGACCCTTATAGAGAGCCCAAATTAATGAGGACGCTCATGCAACCGTTATTAGTGATATGTGCAAAGCAAGTCGCAGGCGAAAATTTTTTAAAAAAATAAAATCGCGCGCGCGATGTCTCGTTTGCTGTTTCGAATGGATTCGTGCAAGACTCTAGTCTCTTTCTTTAGTCTCTTTCTTTTCTTCTTCTCGATCTGGCCGCGAGTTCGTCTACATTTTGCCGGAATTTTCGCAGTCAGTGATGAACTTTTTGTTGGTTTCTGTTCACTCAATTTCTTCTCGGATTTGTTTGTTTGTATATTGCTAGTCGCCTTCGATTCAGTTTGCAGTTTTAATCGTTTCTTCCATACCGACAGTGGCTGCGAATCGTCACCAATGTCGCTCGAATTATTGGAATCGTCCGTCAGCTTCACATCTGGAGAATTCTTCTTCAAGTTCCTTGGCGACTGCTTCGGTTTCGCCATTTCTTCCATTTCGTGGAAATCGCCTTCGATTCAGTTTGCAGTTTTAATCGTTTCTTCCATACCGACACTGGCTGCGAATCGTCACCAATGTCGCTCGAATTATTGGAATCGTCCGTCAGCTTCACATCTGGAGAATTCTTCTTCAAGTTCCATTTCGTGGAAATTGAAGAATTTGCGAAACCCAAGCAGTCGTCTAGGAACTTGAAGAAGAATTCTCCAGATGTGAAGCCGACGGACGATTCCAATAATTCGAGCGACATTGGTGACGATTCGCAGCCAGTGTCGGTATGGAAGAAACGATTAAAACTGCAAACTGAATCGAAGGCGACTAGCAATATACAAACAAACAAATCCGAGAAGAAATTGAGTGAACAGAAACCAACAAAAAGTTCATCACTGACTGCGGAAATTCCGGCAAAATGTAGACGAACTCGCGGCCAGATCGAGAAGAAGAAAAGAAAGAGACTAAAGAAAGAGACTAGAGTCTTGCACGAATCCATTCGAAACAGCAAACGAGACATCGCGCGCGCGATTTTATTTTTTTAAAAAATTTTCGCCTGCGACTTGCTTTGCACATATCACTAATCACGGTTGCATGAGCGTCCTCATTAATTTGGGCTCTCTATAAGGGTCATAGAGTCGCCCGTTTGGCTTTATTTTTTTTTTATATGCACGTTTTAAACATGTTTCTGTAATAGTGTTATAGCGTGAGAGTGTTGGAAAACACGTAAACATATAACATGTGATAGAAAATGTTGTGTTGGTAAACGTTTCATATTAGTGACAAGTTGCTGAAACAACAATGCAAAGCTCATTTTGCATAGAAAATATCAAAATTTCAAAATTCAATAAAAAAAAAGTTGAAGAGAGCGCCTAAAAAATTCTTTCGCCTAAATTCATCTAAAAATAGCCTCTTTTTAATAAAATATTTTTTTTATTTTTTTTTCATATTGCTAAAGGATAAGAAAATTACCAAAAATTCTTTCGCCTAAATTCATCTAAAAATAGCCTCTTTTTAATAAAATATTTTTTTTTATTTTTTTTTCATATTGCTGTAGGGATAAGAAAATTACCCTAAAGTATGTACATATGTATATGTATGTATGTGTGTGTGTCACACTATGCTGGCACTCGTTTGGGCACTGTTACCTGGTCATCGGAGGAGTCATGGATGGTTTCAATCCTTTGCATCTCGATCTCCAGGGTAGCTTCACGTCAATCAGCTTAACAGCGCCAACAAAGAGCAGCAACAGAAAAAACAGCAACAAAGCAACCAAAGGCAAACTGCAACGAAAAGAAGCGCGAACCGAAATTACCGCACAGCTAACCAACTCTTGAAAATGTCTTGCAATAAGACCGACGAAGCACGAATGAAGTCCCTGCTCGGGCACCAAATGTAAAATCGAAAACCAAATATAAAAGAAAATACCGGATTCAAATTAAAATTATAATTTATTTCCGTATGGACGGCAAACGCGCGAAAGAGGCTTGGTGGCTGCTGCGGATAATTCTGCGTGCTGTGCGAGAGGCAATCAAAACGACGACTGACCACTGACGCTTGTCAGCTGCTCTTCTTCGGCCATGCACTTTGCCTGCGCTTACACACTTTTATTTATAAGTATAAGAGAAACTAGGGCTAGCATAATTACAAACTAGGGTACTTCAATATATACACTTCAATATAATTTCATTTAACTAACTAATAACTAATATATGACTAAACAATGTTAATACAACACAATTACCCAACGCACATCAAAATTGATAACACAAAAATTCATAGCTTGGTAACAACAACAACTCCAGAGAAACTAATAAAGCAGTAAATAGCATTACAAACAGAGCTACACCAGAAAAACTTATACCAAAAGACAGCACAGATCACATTACATGTGTATACAAAGCTCATAAAACAACAAGAAATTTGTTTACAAACACGAAAGACAAAATTGACAGGGAAAAGCAAAACAATGTGTATAGGTTTTCGTGGGTGTTGTTGCTACACGCCGCAATCGTCATCAGAACAGCAGGCGTGCAGAGTTGAACATAAATCGCGAGCGGGAACCTATGATGCCTTAGCTCTTTCGGCGGTGGGGTGGGTTTTTTGCGAAATTGATTCAACTGCTCACATAATCTTATTTAAGGATCCCTACTGAAACTAAAAAGCAGAAGCCAAACTCTGCTGCACAAATGAAAGGGGCTCAACTAACTAAAAAACTAAAATATCGAATTAACGATGAGAGAAAAGCATAATAACGGCAAATATTCTTTCTTCGGGTCAGTCGCTGTAAGAGCTGAGTCTTCGATGTTGCTTGACTCATTTGTGTCTATACCCAATACCCTACCTTAGACCTTTCCAATTAGATTAGAAAAATCCCCTTAAACCCAATTGCTACTTTACCAAGTCCCCATGTCCCACAAACTAATTTATCTACTCATAATGTTCCATTATTAATTATTAACAAAATTATAAAATTACAGTTTCCATTATATTTCGGTTTATTTACAAAAATTACGTTTTCATTTAAAAAATTATTCGCATGTATTTTCACAGTTCAATTTGTGACGTCCAGCTAGCTCTACAAAGAAAATCATAAGGGAGTTTGCCAGACGTCATTGTAACGTATGAGCAAGACACAAAGTCCATATGTCCTGCGAAAAGGTATCCAGTGGAAGAACTCAAGCGATGCTACAAGTGTATCCTTTTGCGGTTATCCTTTTTCTAGCAGACGTACAAACAGCGAAGCGGGACCCATTGATTACTAGCTCTTTACGGCATGGGGGGGGTTTTTGCTGCTGCCACAACTGCACGCTACAACGATCTTTATTATAGAGTCCCTAAAAGCCCTAATGATTATCGGCTAAACCTGTCAGAGTCACCAGATTATTTGATGCTAGCCTGCATCCAAATAACTGTACATTCAAAAGTATAGAGAAAAGCTAGAGGGAAATAAGGAGACAAGGGAGAGGAAACCAAGCTCTGATTGTTCACGACAGTGGTGTGGTCTACGGTGGTGGACGACACACACCTTCTGCACCCGACCCGACCATGATCTGCAAATGGAAATTTTTTTTTTGCAGATCCCCTTGTGCAAATTAAATAATTTTTTCAATCTATGACCCCATGACCCAGGAAATAATAACCAATCTACTCAATCATTTTTTAAATTCATTTCACAATTATATTCAATTTAAATTCATTTCCAGTAGCGATAAATAATTGCCAATTTTTAATTTGTTACATATTCTCAATAAATTCGAAACGTCTAAAACAACAGGTATCTTATAAAATTGATTTCATTTTTCTATCCGATTTGTTTTACAACGATTTTACAAGTTAGGCATTATAAACAAATTTTATTTTTCAGTTCGTTTTCAGTTTTTTTTTTTTTTTAGATTTTCTCAATTTCAATTGTTTTTGTTAAATATTTATAATTTAAAAAAAAAAACATTGGGGCTTTTCAACTTTGTTTTTTCAACATTATGCAATTCACAAAATCTCAATTCACCGCTGAAACAAAAGTTTATGATTAGCACGAAAAATTTAATTTATAAAATAAATGTATAATGTAATAAGTTTTCCTAATTAAAATATTTGTCCAGGGTAAATCTTTTTTTTTTCAAAATTTTTAAAACAAATGCAAAATAATAAAAAAAATTTTTTTACATGTTTACTAAATAATTTTAATTCAATTAATTCAATTCAATTAATTAAAATAATTTAACTGCTAGCAATCGTTAAAATTTTAATTGTGTTTAGTTTTTAATTTTAATATTTTTCTTTGAAAATTTTATCTAAACCATTTGACTTCAAAATTTTTCAACTTATAATCGTGTTGGTCGGCAAAAATCCTCGACTGAACCCTCCACGAGGGTGCCGACTGGAAATAACACTCCAATGGTTCTCAGAACTGGTGTTATATATGGTCACACTTGTCATGGTCTGAGGTAAAGAGGGCCGGACTAAGGTGTAATGCGACCCGTGCCGAGAGTCAACCTGGCTGGGGGCCCTCCCCAAAAATAGCTCAGTCTCAAACGGAGCGTTCGGATACCTGGCGCCCTCCGAACAGCTAGCCTTACCTGCACAATGCGGATCTCTGTGCAGGCGGACCACCCTTTCTCCGCCACTCGTGGGATCTATTATGGACTCTTTTAAAAACAAAACCAAACTACTAAAACAACAAAAAACAAAAGAGACTGACACTCCCCAAATGTCAACATCAATCGGAATCTCAAATTCCTCCATAGCGGCGGCATCGACCTCAAAGTCTTGCCAAAGCGCAATTTTGAAATCGGAGATGGTCACCATGCCAACCGATCCAAAGAAAAACGCTGCGAAATCGGAGATGGTCACCATGCCAGCCGAAATCGCTAAGGGAGCTGGTCCAAGAAAACCCGTATTCCACCCGGGCCTTGGGGTAAAGGGAGTCATCCTGCCGCCCCCAATCACCTCGGAGCCAACCCAGGTTCCACCTGGTGCAGGGACGGTGGGGGAAGCTTCCACAGCCAGCTCCAAAAAGAAGTTCTCCTTCACGGAGAGACGAACAGCAGGAGATATAAACCTGCGCCACCACAACAACGCTGTCTCTAACCCGTCAGCTGACTGGTTGAGGAAGGTAGAGTGGGCAAACAGCGTCATCCCAGACTGGCAGCAGTCCAATAGAGCGCTTGCACTGGCCAAGAGACAACGGTCTCAGGAGGCACCCGCACCAAGCGCCAAAAAATCGCGAGTACAGCAAGGCAAATCCTTCGCCCAGATAGCCAAGGAGAGGATTCTCATTGGGGTCCTCGACCGCGGCAATCCGGACGGTAGGATCCCAAGAAACCAGTGGAGGTGGGTCGAATCAGCTCTAGCAACCCAATGCTTCGAGCTACTAGACAAGGAGCCCGGACCACCCCCGTCTGCAAAGACGTCGGGTGGTACCAGGGCACAGTCAAGGTTATAGCCTGTGATGACATCCGGTCAGCAGAGCTGTACAAAGCTGCCGTCGCCAATGTAGGCGAGGTTTACCCCGGTGCCAAGCTGGCTGCCGTGAACTGGGAAGAGGTCCCAGCCCGTCCAAGGGCGAGGATGTGGATCCCGTCCACAATTAAGGAGCCCGAGCAGCTTCTAAGATGCTACAAAGGTGTAATCCCAGTCTACCCACTCATGACTGGAGAGTGGCCAAGATTGAGGAGGCACCAGGGCCGACACACCAAGCGGTGATCATCCTTAATAAGGAGTCACTGGCGCCAATTGACGCGGCTGGAGGAGAGCTGAACTTCGGGTTCAGTTCTGTCTTCATCCGCGTCTACAAGTCAGACGCAGCAGCAGGCAGTGTTCCCTCGGAAAAGCCAATCGAGGAGGACATTGCCTCCGAACTTGAAGCTCCCGAACGTCCAGAGATGGACGGTTACACCTCAGACGCTTCCTCACTCACACGGGATCTGAGGAAGCTCTGGCAGGCAGGTGATCTGGAGATCACATCGGACATAGCCTCTGACGACGAGGACGCCAATGTTACAATGGTGGAGGGGAAATCTGTAGATGTCGTTGAAGATTCTACAGATCAACCTCCACCATTGTAAGGTGGCCTCTGAGGCCCTTTTGCTTCGCCTGGCTGGAGGCGGAGCCGATATAGCCTTGATACAGGAACCTTGGGTGGTGGGCGGCAAGGTTTCTGGGCTCGGCTCACCTGACTACAAGCTTTTTGTAGTAAACGTACAAGGTAAAATTAGAACCTGCATTCTTGCCCGAAAGCATTTAAGTGTATTTATGCTTCACAATTTCAGTAATGAAGACAACACCGCCGTAAGCCTGGAGCTCCAGCCGACTCCAATAAGGCTACTGGCCTGCTACTTGCCATACGACCAGGAAGGTCCTTTTCCGGAACACATCACGCAGAGCCTGATAAGCGACTGCGTGAGTAATAAAATCGGCCTCATAGTAGGATGCGACGCAAATGCTCACCACACTCAGTGGGGGAGCTCCAACATCAATGCAAGGGGTGAGTTATTTTTAGACTACCTCCTAAATACTAACCTAGAGATCTTAAACCGTGGAAATGACCCGACTTTCATCATCAAGGATAGAAAAGAGGTCATTGACTTGACACTCGCGTCCCATTTCATATGTGACTTAATCACAGATTGGAAAGTCTCAGATGAGCACTCTTTCTCAGACCATAGATACATTGAGTTCGTACTCAATCTCCAACCCCCAAAGCCACTTAGGTTTACCAATCTCAGGAAAACCAATTGGACCAAATATCAAACCCTTCTCAGAAAGGCCATCCCAGAAAATGCGCCAGACGGGCCGCACTCAAGTGCACGCCTTCATGACCTAATTAAAACCTTTACAAATGCATGCATATCTGCGTGCAAAGCTTCATGCCCCGTCAGCAGACCTAAAGGCAGTAAGAAACCACCTTGGTGGACCCATAATTTAAACGATCTTCGTAAAAGCAGCAGAACCCTTTTCAATCAGGCCAAGGCCTCAAATCTAGAGGAAGCATGGCTAAACTATAAGCTACAACTAGCCACATATAAAAAAGAAATCAGAAGAGCCAAGAGATCCTCCTGGCGCTCCTTTTGCACAGAAATTGAATCAACATCCGAGGCAGCCAGACTTCGAAAGATTCTTTCCAAATCAGCCCCCTCTCTAGGATATCTTAAGAGGGAAAATGACACGTGGACAACTTCCAGTGAAGAATCACTGGAATTACTATTAAATAAGCACTTTCCGGGATGTTCTCAACACATCACATGCAATCAGCAATGTCTAAGTGAGGTGCCATTAAACCCCTCACTTTTCAGTGCACATAACATCAACTGGGCGATAAACAGTTTCAAACCGTTCAAATCACCCGGACCTGATGGCATAGCGCCTGCACATCTCCAACACGCAGGGCATATTGCCATAAACTGGCTGCAAACAATTTTTATTGAAATCCTCGGAACTGGTCTAATCCCAAAACCCTGGAGACATTCAAAATTAGTTTTCATACCCAAGGCCGGAAAAGCCTCTCATATCACCCCCAAGGATTTCAGACCTATAAGTCTAACATCTTTTCTGCTCAAAACCTTCGAGCGTATCCTCTCCCTTCACTTAAGGGCCTCCATCCCCAACGAGCTCATTTCGAACTCACAACACGCATATAGGAAGGGAAGATCTACTGAAACAGCTCTTCACTCCGTCATTACCACTATAGAGAAATCTCTCTCGCAAAAAGAATTCACCCTCATTGCCTTCCTCGACATTGAGGGCGCCTTCAACAACGTATTCCCGGAAGCGATTACTGCAGCACTGAGGGACCTAGGGATCGAGCGCCGGCTAGTGGGATTGATCAACCAGTTGCTGACTAGCAGGGCTGTGACATCTACACTTGGCTCTTCGAAACTCACTAGGTTCGTCAGCAGAGGAACTCCCCAAGGGGGAGTACTCTCTCCACTCCTATGGAACATAGTAGTGAACAAACTGCTTTGTGACATAGAAGGAGGTGGCTGTCAGATAGTTGCCTACGCAGACGACGTTGCTGTCATCTTCACTGGGAAATACCCCCAGACCCTATGTGACCTTATGTCGGTCAAACTGGAAAGGCTGGCTACTTGGGCCGAAAATTGCGGCCTAGGGGTTAACCCTGACAAAACAGAACTTGTTCTCTTTTCGAGACGATACAAGATTCCCACTCTCGTCCCACCAAAGCTTAAAAATTCCACTCTATCCTTCAGCGAAAGTGCTAAATACCTGGGACTAGCACTTGATAGGAAATTAAACTGGAAACTCAACATACAGGAAAGATGTAGGAAAGCAACAATCGCACTACACACCTGTAGAAAAGCAATAGGCCTAAAATGGGGCATGTCCCCTTATATCGTCCGATGGCTATACACAGCCATAGTCAGACCCATCCTATTATATGGGATTCTAGTTTGGTGGCCTGCCCTATCAAAGGCATCCACCACGAAGCAACTAAATAAAATACAAAGAATGGCGGAAGTCTGCATCACAGGTGCCATGAAAACCACACCTAGTGAAGCCCTAGACGCCATACTCAACTTACCACCAATCCGACAAATCAGCGTAGAAATTTCCACTTTGGCGGCCATCCGACTCAGAGATCTTGAACACTGGAAGGAACACCACACAGGTCACTCCTCCATCCTGATAAACAACAAAAACATCCCACCAAAAACAGATAACTGTATGCCGATTGAGCATACGTTCACTCCTTTCCATACACTCATTCCTCGTAGGGAGGAATGGGCCATCGAACCTCCGGGCAAACCTGGTGCCTTATCCTTCTACACTGACGGTTCCAAGCTGAACAATCAGGTAGGAGGAGGAGTTTACTCACAACAACTTGGCATAAATCACTCTTTCAGACTACCTGATCACTGTAGTGTTTTCCAAGCCGAAATCTTAGCGATAAATGAAGCTCTAATCATTCTAAAAAACTCTCATGCCACCTCAGGCTCCATAAACATTTATAGTGACAGTCAAGCGGCTATCAAATCAATAGCAGCGACAGCCACGACTTCGACCTCAGTCTCGAAATGCCGCAGATCTCTACACGAGATGGCTGAGCATTTTGACATCTGCCTTATTTGGGTACCTGGGCACCAGGATATCTCAGGCAACTGCATAGCGGACGAGTTAGCTAGACAGGGCACGACTGAAAACCTCCTTCCTGACAAGGAGGATACAAGTATGCCCCTTGCGACCTGTAAACTCATGCTCCACAATATATCAAACCTCAAGAGAACCACACGCTGGCAAAACAGCCTGGTGGGTCGAGTGACCCGACAAACGTGGCCTCATATAGACAAGGCCAGAACCGATGCCTTGTGCAATCTTAACAGAAGTGAATGCTCTCTCGTTATCCGATCTCTGACCGGCCACTGGTTAGTAGGCATACATGCCCAAAGACTGAACTCCCCTTACAACGACTTCTGCAGGAGTTGTAGAGACGAAGAAGAAGAAGAATCCCCTGAGCACTTCTTCTGCTCCTGCCCAGCCCTAAGTAGCAGAAGACTCCACTTTCTGGGTAAACCTTCCTAGACGGCCTAGGTGAACTTGCAGTTTTACCACCAAAAAAAATTGCTAAATTTGTCCAGTCATCAAACTGGACTCCCTTCTAAGTCAGATGTAGGCTCCCAAGTGGGCAGAAAGGATCTTTAGATCCAGCGGGATCACAATGGGCCTATCCGGGCCTAGGTGCGTCATAAAGACATCCGCCCTAACCTAACCTAACCTATAATCGTGTTTGTATTGTTTTTTTCAATTTGTAATCATATTTTTTTTTTTGTCTAGATCTTTTGTCAAAATTGTATTTCGTTCGCCAAATTTTAAATGCAAGTTAATGTCTTTAAAATGTTTGTTAATGTTGTTAATGTCTTTAATTACGAACTAGTCGGCGGTGCTACAGTCGAGCGGTACTCGACTGTCGGAGACCCCGTACTTATTATAAAGATATCTCAAACAACAAAAAGATTTTCATACTAAGACTTGATTTTCAACTGATTGTTCCTATGGGAGCTATATGATATAGTAATCCGATTTCAATTAAATTTGGTCAGAATGTATGGGACCATCTGTAAGCATATTCTGTCAGTTTGGTTGAAATATCTCAAACAGAAAAAAGTTTTCCATACTAAGACTTGATTTTCAACTGATTGTTCCTATGGGAGCTATATGATATAGTAATCCGATTTCAATTAAATTTGGTCAGAATGTATGGGACCATCTTTTATGCATATTCTGTCAGTTTGGTTGAAATATCTCAAACAGCAAAAAAGTTTTCCATACTAAGACTTGATTTTCAACTGATTGTTCCTATAGGAGCTATATGATATAGTAGTTCGATTCCAACCAAATTTGGTCAGTATGTATGAGACCATCTTTTATGCATATTCTGTCAGTTTGGTTGAAATATCTTAAACAGCAAAAAAGTTTTCCATACTAAGACTTGATTTTCAACTGATTGTTCCTATGGGAGCTATATGATATAGTAGTTCGATTCCAACCAAATTTGGTCAGTATGTATGAGACCATCTTTTATGCATATTCTGTCAGCTTGGTTGAAATATCTCAAACAACAAAAAAGATTTTCATACTAAGACTTGATTTTCGACTGATTGTTCCTATGGCAGCTATATGATATAGTGGTCCGATCCAAAATCTAAAACAAACTCGATCTGCTCTTAATATAGACGAGCCTACATACCAAGTTTGGAGTCTCTAGCTCTTATAGTCTCTGAGATCTAGGCGCTCTTACAGACGGACAGACGGACAGACAGACAGACAGACGGACAGACAGACATGGCTATATCGACTCGGCTGTTGATGCTGATCAAGAATATATATACTTTATGGGGTCTGCCACGCCTCCTTCTGCCTGTTACGCACATTTTTTTTGTGACAAGTTAATAGACCCCTTACTTTTTTAAAGTACGGGGTCTAAAAAGAGCCGCGCTTGCGCACCACAGCTGTTTTTATCTATGCAGATACGCAAGCTCACGAAAATGTGACAAAAAAAAATAAAAAGAAGAAAAGAGAATTGCAAGAACGAGAGTGAGAGAGAGGACAGATTTCAAGAGCCGTTTGTGCGTAGGCAGACTTAAGCTGCTCTCACTAAAAATTCATTGCAAGCCCTGCTTGCGCTCATGAACGAAAAATCTTACTCTCTCGCTCTACAATCTCTCTTTGGACACGTCCACGTGTGCACTCACCAATGTAAATCCGACGAAAGAGGCCTCCTCGTTGGTTGTTGTAAATTTTAAATAAAAATGTTTTTGAGTGTTTGTGTTGCACTTTCTCTTTTTCTTTTTGTCACTGTTCTTGAGTTTTTTTATTTGATTTTACTATTTCACTTTTCTCTTCGCTTGCAGTTTTGTGATTTGTACCCTTTTTTATTTAGCTTGGACACCTTTTGTAGTTTGCTGCGGCGAATTGAGATTATTTGAGCCACCACTTTTATAGAATTTAGAATTTGTACAACTTTTTCTTTTAATTGAAACAGAGAAATTTTTAGCTTAATTATATACGTATTTTAATCTTTTAACTAAAACTTGTTTTTCTCTTTGCCACTGCGTATGATTTTCAATTAAAAAAATAATTTTAACTTAATTAATTTCGTTATTCACTTCTTTTGATTCTTAACTTTTTTTTTTCTTTTTTCTATCATCAATGCCATAGGAACAATCGGATGCAAAATAACCTTTAGCATGAAAAACTTTTTTGTTTCTTAAGATATCTCAACCAAACTCACAGATTATATGTTTGGGACCGTCTCTTACATTCTTACCAAACTTGGTCAAAGTCGGATTACTATATCATATAGCTGCCATAGGAACAATCGGATGAAAATAACCTTTAGTATGAACAACTTTTTTGTTTCTTAAGATATCTCAACCAAACTCACAGATTATATGTCTGGGGCTGTCTCTAACATTCTGGCCAAATTTGGTCAGAGTCGGGTTACTATATCATATGGCTGCCATAGGAACAATCGGATGCAAAATAACCTTTAGAATCAAAAGCTCTGTTGTTGTATGAGATATTCTTAGAAAACTCACACATTAACTCTTCTTGCTAAATTTTGAATTTTCCTCAAATTTAGCTTTTTCCCGCCAAATTTAGCTTTTTCCCGCCAAATCTGGATTTTTCCCGCCAAATCACTAAATCTGACTTTTAGCCAAAGGAAGAAGAAACATTGAAACCGCGGACAGCGGAAGTTGAATATTTCCGTTTTTTTTTACAAAAAATGCTATCTATATATATAAAACTCTTTGTCCTGACTGACTGACTGACTCACTGACTGACTCACTGAGAATCAACGCGCAGCCCAAACGGTAAAAGATAGAAAGCTGAAATTTTCACACAACATAGGTCAGATAATTTCATCGTGCAATAAGACGGCGTTTTGCGAAATTCGACCTCTAAGTGGGTCAAAATCAAGGTCAAAGGTCACAGAATTGCTTAGTATGAAAAACTTTTTTGTTTCTTAAGATATCCCAACCAAACTCACAGATTATATGTTTGGTACTGTCTTTTACATTCTGACTAAATTTGGTCAAAGTCGGGTGACTATATCATATAGCTGCCATAGGAACAATCGGATGCAAAATAACCTTTAGTATGAACAACTGTTTTGTTTCTTGAGATATCTCAACCAAACTCACAGATTGTATGTTTGGGGCTGTCTACTAACATTCTGGCCAAATTTGGTCAAAGTCGGGTGACTATATCATATAGCTGCCATAGGAACAATCGGATGCAAAATAACCTTTAGTATGAAAAACTTTTTTGTGTCTTGAGATATCTCAACCAAACTCACAGATTGTATGTTTGGGACCGTCCTCTTACATTCTTACCAAACTTGGTCAAAGTCGGATTACTATATCATATAGTTGCCATAGGAACAATCGGATGAAAATAACCTTTAGTATGAACAACTTTTTTGTTTCTTAAGATATCTCAACCAAACTCACAGATTATATGTCTGGGGCTGTCTCTAACATTCTGGCCAAATTTGGTCAGAGTCGGGTTACTATATCATATGGCTAAGATATAAAATTTTCACAAATTTTGTATTTTTCCTTTTGCCTGTATATCGGCCCCGGAATTGTGCAATGAAAAAAAATTTTCCTCTGCTGCCGCCACTACATCGAAAAGAGAGCCTTCTATAGGCGACGATGGCTATACAGCCAAATCAAAATTTCCAGTGAGGTTTCCTTTCTCCCGTGCCGGGTTTTAAAAGGGTCACGGCAGGGAGAATTCTTTTTACTGAATGCTTTGCAAAAGTATTTGGCCAATCCAATAGAAAATTCTAGATAAAAAAAATGTTGGTGGCACATGGCCAAATGTGGGTATGAAAATCTGTGATTTTAAATTTTTGCACTGTTTTTTTTAAATATACAAAAAGATACTGACCAGCGCCTTAGCGAAAATATTTTATGTTGTCTTTTTTGTCCAAAAGGTTGATTCAGGTGCGGATGACTTCAAAAATGTGAGATTTAACTTGAACTCGCACGAGAACATTTTTAAGTTTTATTTAAAAACTTGGAGCGATTTTCGAAAGAACACCTTATCCATCCAGCAGCTCGATCAAGAAGAAAGGAAACTGGATACAAGAAGCAGAAGCTCGCTTTGATCTAAGCCGCAGCTGATTTTACTACCACTGTTGTACCTAATTTCTTATCGATGGTTTGAGTCTTCGCTCAACCGTTGCCGATAGTTACCATTTTTCTGTTTAGGCATTTTTGGCTGTCAGTATTTTTCGTTGTTCAGTATTTTTTTGTATTTCAGTATTTACATTTCCCTTTTTTACCTTTTTAACATAAATATTTATTTATTTATATTTAAATTACTTTATTATTTATTTAAATTGTTTATTTATTATTTAAGCATTTTACCATGTATTTCTTTCTATTTATTTAATAACTTATTTATTTATTTATTTCTCTTAAAAATACGATATATGCTTAATTATTTTTATATACAATGAGAATTCTTTTCTCGTTCCTCTGCGACCATTACAAATTGTATGCTTATATGTTGTATTCTAATTTCATGTGTAGCCAAAGATACTTTAACAAAAATAATTTTTTTCAGTGTAATTGAATTTAAAAATATTTTTAGAAATTGTTATTTTTTTCTTATAAAATTTTAATTCGAATTTTTAATCAAACGTTTTAAGCATTGTAGCATGTCACGGAGACATTATCCATGAGACAAGTGAGCTGATGTTGGTGAAGATTTTCCGGAGCACGCGATGGATTCCGGCTATTTCTCGTCGGCTGGGGGTTCCAAATTAACCGAAAAAGTTTCTTGCTCTTAAGTCTTTATTAATTTTTACTATTATCGCGTGCTATTTGTAAAACAGAAGCCGTTCAACCAAATTAGGGGTTACAAAAGGGTAAGAAAACAGAAAAAAAAAAAAGAAAAACGGGGAAAACAATACTAGGACTCACAGATACCCAAAGTGGATTGGTGGACACACTGAGATGATGTTCAGTGGTCGATTTCCCCGCCCTTCCATGATCGCCTGGGTGCAAATAAACAGATTATTCGGCGATCCCTGCAATCCAATTAGATTCTAATAATCATTGACCTCACTTCCGCCTAGCATCACTTCGGATATTAATAAACAATTTAAGTGCAATACATTATAACAATCTTTTATTTAGTTTAAGTTAGGAAATAATAATGACATAATTTATAAGTATTAGCTTCAGTGCCGTTTCTTTCTTTGTTTCGTTCTTAATTTCGCTAAGTTATTGTCTATTATATTTTTAATTCAATACAAATTTCAAGTATTAAGTTTAATTTTTGATTAACGCCTCTAATTCTGTTCAATTCATTTATTTATATTTTTTTTTTTAATTTATATTCTGAAAATTGTTTATTTCTGATACTATCTTATTTCTGAAACTATTAACAGAACTTATTAACAAATGATGTCAAAATCAAAAAATTGCAAATAAAAATAAAATCAAATAATAATGTTACTCACAGGTGTTTTTTTCCATCGGCGAAAGATCTTTCTCCAGTGGTGACAGGTGTTGTTTTTGGGATATGGTTGTTATTTGGATTAAATTAGTTTGTTGATTTTCATTTGCATTTTATTGTTTTTTTGGGTTTTTGAGCATTAGTTGTGCTTGTATATTTTCTTAATATTTTTCTTAGTTTTTTTTCACTTCACCTTAACAACCAAACCATGTTTCACTACAAAAAAAATAATAATTTGCCTAGAATGACCTTTTTTTCCACTTATTTATATTACTCTTATTTCTGCTTATTAAATTACTATTATTTAAATTTTCTTCACTTTTCGTTTCACTTTTCTAATCAATTTAAAAAATTTTGCTTGATTAAGCCTAAAAAAAAAAGATTTGATGAATTTAGATTTGAAAGATTTATGGCACTCGATTTGTTGGAGCATTTAGCTCTGAAGCACATGCGACACCTCTCTGGGAAGTTCTGGCGGAGCCTTATGACCCGATGGCGGCTTCGTTCGGCACGCGCGTGCGGATTCGGAGAGGTAGCCCACTGTACTGTCTGTATGGGGTGAATCCAAATAGCGTTCTCTATGCTTTTAGGCTGTACGAGAACCAGCCTAAAACGGAGCGGTGATAGCACAAGTGCTGGTGGGACATCTGGATCTGGTACAAAAACCAGAACTATAGAAAACAAACGGGGAATAATTACCGTGGGCCGACAATGTCTATAATTTATTTGCATAGTTACCCTTTTTTTGGATCTGGAAAACTAAGTTTTCGTTCGTGGGCTGCCGCCCACGCCAACTTTTGCGAAGAACTCAAAAAGTGGCCAAAATTGATGCCTTTAATTTTTCCTCGCTTCCGAAAAATTGATTAATTTTGGATTGTATTTCCTTGTGGCTTTTTCCAGCTCCCCAAGAAAAATGATGATGCAGGTTATCCACGTTTTATGGCTATTTCCAGATTTTTACGTGTAGACAACGTCTGTTCGGCTCGATGGTTATAGGGAGAAGAACGAGGCCGGATCCTCAGAATGGACAGGAAACTCAATCGAGTACTTGGGCAGGGAAGCTTACGATATCGTTCGCGAACCAAAATTTTATGCTCAGTTGCCAAGAATGCTTTGAAATTAATCAAATAATTTGGCAATTAGTTCGTCTTTCGAACCATAGGTGGCGGAGTTGGCGCCAAGAGCAAGGCAACACCAATACAGCTACTACTTATTTACGATCTACTACTTAAACTAAAACCAGCTTTACAAAAAAAATCGTTGCATACTTTTACGCGGTTAGTTTAAATTTCGCTGTTACAAGCGCTACTACAGCATTAAACAATTTAGATTTTAATTGATTTTTGTATCTGGGATACATGGCACAAGATACATTCGTTTAGTGTTTTGCGTTCTCTTTTAATTTCGAAGTAACTCTGCAAACAAAACCAACAAATTGTGCACGTTAACTCTCAGCTGATCTGCTTTTAGAAGATTTGTTTTTATTACTGCTTTTATATCCAGTTTCTCTTTTCTTTGGTTTACATTCTCTTTTAATTTGTTTGTGCAAGTGTCTATGTGTTTATTTGTTATTTAGTATACATTATTAATTTATTTGCATTTTCCTAAATCGCACAGCATAAAAAAAAACAACAGTAAAGATTACGTCATTGTCTCATTCGCTTTCTTATCAGCTGACTTGTTCAGACATAAATACATGCACTTAGGCTATCCCATGTATGTATGTGTGCACGAGTCAGCTCAAGTATAGGAATGGGAACAATCACTGCGGACGGCAGTCCGCGCTAGTGACGAAAGCAGCACGAAGGGTGCGAAGGCGACTAGCATATATACACAGGAAGAATGGAAGATTTGCTATGACTGTCCGATCAGGTCGAGTTATATACCGATCGAAAGGTATCAACTTAACTTACAAATGTGCATACTAAGACTTTTAAAAACTTACCTGGTTCGTGAGATAAACAGGTGTAAGTGGGAGGGGCAAAATTTAAATGATTGGAGCTAATGGGGCCGTTGGAGCCTTTCTGAATTTTTAACTATTCTAATTAAAATTACGCGTCGAATGACACCTCGATCATCGAAAACGGACAACTGGTTCGAAAGATAATTAATTTTGAAATTTTTAGGGGCCTTCCGAAAATGAGATGAAAAGTCAGTCTGTTTGTTTGTTTGTTTGTTTGTATGAAATCGTTGATTTAGCTTAAAAGTTTGAATAAGGACTTGTTACCGCTCAAAAATCTAGAAACGTTTGTTCTACGACTTTTTCGAAAAATCGCTAGTTTAGCGGGAAATCGCTTAAAACCGCTAAAATTGAAACCCTTATAGCAGTCAAACGATAAAAGCTACAGATGCGATCTATATATCGTTAAAAAGGTATTTTGAAGGGCTGTTATGCATACCTTTTTATATTTTTTTCTAAAGTACACAGGTAAATTTCTACAGGTGAAATAAGGTATTTTCTCCCACATTTTGGCGGTTTTTGAGAAAACGCCGCTAACGATTTTTTTTAAATTTCAATATGTTTTTTTGTGACGAAAACATTTTCATGCCCCAAAATTTCTGATATCCAATTTTATTTATTTTTATTTATTTTAATTTTGAATCCCAGTGCTACAAGCGAACGCTTATTATTTAAGGCACTAGTCACTATTAATAACATTAAACAATTCACAATTATAAAGTTAAGTATTAAGATTATTTTAAATTCTAGTTTACAATTTTCATTATTTATATGATCTAATGTGGTAATTTTTAGATAATTATATTTTCTTTTATGTGTGTCTCAAACCATTCACAATTATGAAGTTAAGTACTAAGATTAATTTAAATTCTAGTTTACAATTTTCATTATTTTGATGATTTAATGTGGTAATTTTTAAAGATTTATATTTTATGTGTCTCTCAAAAAAGTTTCAACTTGTCTCTGAAAGTTGCTGCGCTACCTATTGTTTTTAGTTGAAAAGGCAAACGGTTCCACATGCGAATAGTATGTACAAAGAAATGTCTTTCTGAGCTCGCTAATTTGTGTCGAATATTATTTATATTATTTGTTCTTGCAGACGTGCTAAAATGCAAGTAGTTATATAAATAGCGTGGTTCCTTTGTGTGTGCAATTTTATGTAACAAAATAAGATTTCTGTAGTCAGTCTAAGTCTTAAAGCTCATGTCATTTTGTTTGTAATGACATGTTTTAGTTTGTAAAATTTCGCGTTTTTTGATATCCCATAATAAAAAACCTCTTTACGAGGTAAAAGTCTAGTGACGAAAACATTTTCATGCCCCAAAATTTCTGATATCCAATTTTGTGACGAATAATATTAAGTTTTACAAATAAATTATTTTAAACAAAATTTTTGCATTCGGCACTGCGCAAAACAGTGAGTTTTATTTGGTATTCGAATTGAGGCATTTTAGTGCAATGTGCCGAGTGCCAAAATTTTGCCTAAAATAATTTATATGTAAAACTTAATATTATTCGTCCCGAAATTGGATATCAGAAATTTTGGGGCATGAAAATGTTTTCGTCACTAGACTTTTACCTCGTAAAGAGGTTTTTTTATGGGATATCAAAAACGCGAAATTTTACAAACTAAAACATATTGAAATTTAAAAAAAATCGTTAGCGGCGTTTTCTCAAAAGCCGCCAAAATGTGGGAGAAAATACCTTATTTCACCTGTAGAAATTTACCTGTGTACTTTAGAAAAAAGTTAAAAGGTATGCATAACAGCCCTTTAAAAACGATATATAGATCGAATCTGTATCGTTTGACTGCTATAAGGGTTTCAATTTTAGCGGTTCTTAGCGATTTCCCGTTAAGCTAGCGATTTTTCGAAAAAGTCGTAGAACAAACGTTTCTAGATTTTTGAGCGGTAACAAGTCCTCATTCAAACTTTTAAGCTAAATCAACGATTTCATACAAACAAACAAACAAACAGACTGACTTTTCATCTCATTTTCGGAAGGCCCCTAAAAATTTCAAAATTAATTATCTTTCGAACCAGTTGTCCGATTTCGATGATCGAGGTGTCATTCGACGCGTATTTTTAATGAGAATTGTAAAAAATTCAAAGAAAATTCAAATAGGCTCCAAATTCAAAAGGCCCCTCCCACTTACACCTGTTTATCTCACGAACCAGGTGAGGATGACGTTCTGGAGGAGATAGCAGCAGCTCCTCGTGCGTCAGGTACTGACGGCAACTGGTGGCTTCTCTTGCTGCCGGAAAAATGTCAACGGCAAAGAGCAAGGAGACGAAACGGGATGCAATCGACCTCGCAACCAATAGCCGTATTCTTGAAAAGAATTTTGCGTGCTATGGATGCGGGAGATTGATCTTGGCCAATTCAAGCACTGCATAAAAAGTGAATTAATTTTTTTGCCAACCAAAAAATATATATCTTTTGGCTTACCTTTTAGCGTTCTGTTGCGCAAGCGCAAAACCAAGGGGGTTTCCGAACTTCTTAAGAGTGGATTCTTTCGGATTTGGGCGAGCTTCGGCTTAGCCAGAAATGGTGATCTAACCTCTATTGGATTCACGAGGTTGCAGCAAATTTTACCAATTTTGGCAATGGGTCAGCAGCGGCTGTGTGCAGACTTGAGAAGAAGAGCGAGTGTAGTACCACGAGCTCTTTTATAATCTCACTCAACTCAAAAGCTCTCTTTTGGAGACAGTGAAGTGGGCTGCGCTTATCAGAATTGTAAAGAGAGTTACATGGCTCTGATAAGACAGCTGACCCTTTACAGAGTCGATCAACGTAAGCTAAGAGCGCGAAAGCTTGAACATCAAAAAGCTTTCACTCAAGCGTGGCTTGACGAAGCTCTTATCGCTGTTACAGCGCAGGTGACAAATTTGTCACAAACGAATTGCGCTGAACTGTCCGTTAGCCATTTGAACCATTACAAATGTAATATACGAAATCAGGTGCAATGGAAAAGAAGAAGAAAAGTGCAATAAAGTTTACATTGGCACAACAAAACGATCGCTCGCTATAAAAGTAACAGAGCATAAAGGAGACGCGAAGAATAAAAAGACAACGACAGCATTAGCACAGCATCTAACGGACACTGACCACACAGCTGACTTTGTTGACGTCAAGGTGCTTGACATCAGTGATGTAAAAAATGTATTTTGATGTATTTCTATTTTCTCCGTTTTTTTCGTTGTAGACGATGTTAAGCGATGCATTTGCATTTGCAATACATCGATGCATCGCTCAACATCGACATCAACAAAAAATCCGGAGCATATAGAGAAAAATTTCTGAAATTCAGCGATTTTTCGGAGAAAAACAGAGAAAATATAAATACATCGCTGAAAAAACATCGATGCATCGATGTTTTTTACATCACTACTTGACATTGAGAGAAGAGAGCAAACAAGACTGACGCTAGAGAGCTTGCGAATACACAAAAAGGAGACACTGCGATTAATCACAAAGAAGACATAGACCAAACGAACTACATTTACGCTGCCAAAAACAACTGGAGGAGAAAAAAACAAACTTAACGACAAATAATAAGTTTAACAACTTTTTAAAATATGGACAACAGAGGCCATATTATAAGTAGGATTGACGACACGAATATAGGCGCAAACAAATAACAACACGAATAAATGTATGTATCAGTGTAAATATCGTATGTTTATGTAACATATATGCAAATGAAATGTAACCCTTTGTGTTTTTCCAGCAATAATATCAGACTCCCTGATGAATATGGCAAAGACCATCCTAACGCGTTGGAGGATAATTTAAAATTAAAATGTTTATTTAGTTTTACAATGAGCCACACTGGCCAGATCAACCCAGCAAAACAGCAACAACACAAAGTAGTTGAAATTGTTTGATTTTTAATTAGCATTTTCTGGGTTGACTCATATATTTATATGCATTTTCCTCAAGACTTTTTAGTTGTGCAATTAGATTTGCAAAGATTTTATCAGAACTCTCTAATCTATCTTCAATTTGTTTAATTCTGATATCCAAAACTCCAACTTTGGTATTTAGTATTTGTGCTATTTTTTTGTTTACTTCGGATCTGAAGCTTGTGAAGGTGCAAGAGAAATCATTTTTTGTTGAGGAACATAATTGTTCCCCACAAAACATGATTTCGGCGACGGCCATGGAATGCGCCGTTACTGGCAAGAAACTGCATAGCAACAGTGAGGAACATAATTGTTCCCCGCAAAACACGATTTACACGACGCCCATGGAATGCGCCGTTAAATACACAAAACGGAAAAAAACCGGCAAACAGTCAGCAAACAGAAGAGAGCGTGAGCGCAGGTGCCGCTAACTGAACGAAGTTGAGCGAGCGCTGCGATCGAGAGAGAGAGCATCGATGAGTTGGCAAGGCAGCGACGTCGGCAGCACAGTCGGCAAGTTGGCGGCTATAAAAACGCAGTCAATTGCTGACTCGGGAGTCAGTACGAGCGGGGTCTTCTTGCAATAACAAGAAGCGATCAACAACTCTTGGTGTCCCAAGGGTCAAGTCAACAATCCTAACAGTAGCAAGGATCAAGTCATCAGTCCTTGCTGTCACAAGGATCAACAATCCTTACAGTAGCAAGGATCAGCACTCCTTACAGTAGCAAGGATTCATCAGCAATCCTTACAGTATCAAGGATTCAGTCATCAGTCCTTGCTGTCACAAGGATCAACAATCCTTACAGTAGCAAGGATCAGCAATCCTTACAGTAGCAAGGATTCATCAGCAATCCTTACAGTAGCAAGGATCCAGTCATCAGTCCTTGCTGTCACAAGGATCAACAATCCTTACAGTAGCAAGGATCAGCAATCCTTACAGTAGCAAGGATTCATCAGCAATCCTTACAGTAGCAAGGATTCTCCAGAAATCCTTACAGTAGCAAGGATCCAGTCATCAGTCCTTGCTGGCACAAAGATCAACAGTCTTTGCAGTAACAAGGACCAGCAGTCCTTGCAGTAACAAGGACTCGTCAGCAATCCTTGCTGTAACAAGGATCAAGTCATCAGTCCTTGCTGTCACAAGGATCAACAGTCCTTGCAGTAACAAGGACCAGCAGTCTTTGCAGTAACAAGGACTCGTCAGCAATCCTTGCTGTAACAAGGATCAAGTCATCAGTCCTTGCTGCAACAAGGATCAACAATCCTTACAGTAGCAAGGATCAGCAGTCCTTACAGTAGCAAGGACTCGTCAGCAATCCTTACAGTAGCAAGGATTCGTCAGTAATTTTAACAGTAGCAAGAATCAAGTCATCAGTTCTTGCCGTAGCAAGGATCAATAATCCTTACAGTAGCAAGGATCAGTAGTCCTTACAGTAGCAAGGACTCACC